>JAULBZ010001702.1:1851-21066 GCA_032360805.1 Neoturris breviconis | reverse complement strand
GACTTAACACTCTTCATCATAGATTAATTTTTCTCAAAATTATTGAATTTTACTTTTTTAAAGCTGCTAAGATATCTACTTAGGGTGACAAATTTTGGAGATGGCTTCTAAATTTATTACTTTCTTTCGATGCAATTTAGTTCATAATTTTCTAGAAGGGGCATTTTAGCATTTATAACAATATTTTCTTTCAATAATTACGGAACAAAAAATTCTCTTCGCTACTATGACTTTCATATTTCCATTTCCTTCTAGGTATTAATGTCATTGCTTGTAAAAGTTTGCTATATAAAGGGGAGAAAAATTTGTGGATTTCGCTGATTTTACTAAAATCCCTGAAAATAAATTCCTGCAAAACTGGTTATTTTAAATTCTTTTGTAAGCCTTCAGAGAATTTTACACTTATCAAATACAAAATGAATCATATAGAAAAATTTGAACCCTAAAATGCCAAATCTCCTAATTGTACCTTATCAAATTTATTTCGTTCAATATAAGTTCAAGCTGCACAGAAAACGCTATAACACTATCCGAGAAATTAAATTCCCGCAAAAGTTTTCAGAAATGTTCAAAATATACCCTTTTTTCCATCCGCATAACCAATAAAAATAGTATACCTTTCCATCAGGTTTATGATATACATAAACGATACCAGTATCAGGACGATTTTTGGCATCTAAAGGTGCATAGAATGGTGCACCAATCACCAATTCCGACAACCTGGAACAAATAATTATTCAGGTGTTTAATTTTGACTGATATTTGGGGTGTCTTCTATACACATTCAAACCAAGAATCCGCTAGTATTTTGGCCTTTTGGAGGAGAGTGAATAATCCCTAGGGAGGTGGGATCTTTGAGTATTGCTTCAGGCTAGAAAGACTGATTCAAAAATCCCTCCTCCACTGTAATTGTTTGCCTTCATTTCAAACACTGATTAAAATCATTTATCTTAGGTTGAAAACTATATTATCATTGCTTAAAATAACAGCAAACCCTCACTGTGGAGAAGGGATTTTAAGCATAGCCTTAGGCTAGAAAGCACTGTAGTATCTGCTAAGAAGAGTACTGACCAGCATTTGAAATAAGAGCAAACAACCACTGAGGAGCAATTTTTGAGCACTGCTAAAAGCTAGCAATGCTCAAAAATCCCTCCTCAACAGTGTTTATTTGGTCTTATTTCCACCCCTGACAGAATCATAGCTAAAACAGTGAATACCTGAATTTCAAGTATTATTGGTTGTTGTTTTTTGCATTCTGATATTTTATAACCACTATGAAGGAGAGTGGTGTAACTGATGTACCTTTCAGAAATCGGTATTGCCAGTGCATGCCAAGAAAAATAACACAATATTCTACTACAATACAACTCGAAATAAGAAAAACAAAAAGTGACAACCTACCCATTGTTGTTAGTATCAATAGCACATAATGCAATACCAAAACCTGAAGCTATCTGGAGCTAAATATTCAATACAGTAGTCGAAAGAAAAGCAAATAATCACTGTGGAGGAGTGATTTTTGAGTATTGTTTCAGGCTAGAAAGCTTGAAGTAATGCTCAAAAATCCCTCTTCTGCAGTGATTATGCACTCCAATTTCAACCACTGTTGTAGGTTACAGACACTGGCATCTATCCAGAAGTTAAATTAACTGCAAGTCATCACTGTGGAGGAGAGATCTTTAAAAATATTTTCAGCCAATTGTCCCGAAAAAATATTCTGAAAAATCTCTCCTCCACAGTGGTGACTGGCAGTTATTTTGACCCTTGATCTATGAAAATGCATACAGACATCTATGAAAACAACTTAATATACCTGCTATATAAAGTGAATAAAACATTTGCATCCAGGCTAGTTGGTAACATGATATTATATATTTAGTGTATCATAATGCTATGATGTATACATAATGTATGTATCCAATTAAAGTACAATGGGACATGCTAGAAAAATATTTATTCATCAAAAAGAGCTTATTAATCACCTCTGTTACACTTTCTGGTAGTCTTTGGTATGGAGAATCCAGTTCATCTTTTTTGTAAATGATAACCTAAAAAATAACTTTCATGATGAGTTCAATGGAAATATGCTTTAAGTCTGTAACTTTAAAAACAGTGCTCGAAATAGGTGCAAATAATGCTCAAAGATCCTCCCTCCACATAGACTATTTACTCTTATTTTGACCACTAATGTAGTGCCCGAAGTAAGATTGAATAATCAATGTACGTAGGAGTACTTATTAGCCATAACTTCAGTCTACAAAGCGGTAATTACTTGTTCCTATCCTGACCACTTTGTAAGGGTGTTTATGAATTAACGGTCGGACATCACCTATGGAGGAGTTTTTTTTGCGTAAAGTTTTCAGCTGCAAAATGTCCGACCGCTATCTTGAGATTATTGGAATTACAAATCTGACAAACTCAATCTTAAGTTAATTTCTTGTCAATACCAAACTGATACTGTTATTCAGAATAATTAACACTATCAAGCAATATAATTAGAAAGAATAATCTAATAACAAAGCATTTTTTGATTTTTTTGATTCTCTAGAATTAAAAATTAGACATGTAAATTTATACCTTATTATGTCAGTTGCCTTTGAATATGATTTCATATTGACGAGTCTTTCATATTTTGTCAAGTCTTTAGACGAGACAAGATATGAAAAAGACGAGTCAATATGAATCATATTAAAGGCAACTGGCATAATAATGTATTTATTATGCCATATCTACTACTTAAATTCAAATAAAAGAAAGCAAGAGTATAATACAGAGATATAAACTACGATTCGTTATTTCTCTCCGCTTTCTTGGTGGAAAACCATTGCATTATATGGACCTTAGAAATAGACTTAGCCAAAATATGACGAATGGACTCACTTCCATGAAGACATTGCAGCAGGAATAGAAATTTGTTTCCTTTAGTATGTGTGACAATAAGAACTGACCTAATACGGCCTCATATTTTAGTCAAAAGTATTGGATATAGCATAATAAATGAATATGTACAGTACCTGTCCATAGCTTTTATGTCTAGGTCCACCAGATGCAATATCTAAAAGAAATTTGACATCATTTATTTCAAAACATTTTACAATCCAAAAATGACTGTCCTACATCATCTGTGGAGGTTTGTTTTTTAGTGTAGTTTTCAGATTTGAAGCTGAAAACTATGGTCAAAATACACTCCTCCACAGGTAATATCTGACAGTTATTTTGAGGCTTGCTTTAAGCATTTTGAACATCAGATATCACCTATGAAAGAGTGTGTTTGTGAGCATAGCTTTTAGCTTTGCTACTGAGAACTATACTCAAAAAACATTCCTCTACAAACGATGTCAGTGTTCGAAATAAGAGCAAATAACCACCACTGTTGAGGCAAAGTGATTTTTAAGCATAACTTCAGGCTACAAAGCCTGAAGTTATGCTCAAAAATGCCTTCTCAACAGTGATTATTTATTCTTATTTTGACCACTGGATGTCTGACAGTTATTCTCGGCCTTAATTGATATTTCTATGATAAAAATAATTTTATGTAGTATACAGGGTTTAATATGAAAAAATTCTAAAATATCTCTCCTCCACTGTGATGACTAGCAGTTATTTTAACCCCTGTTCATATTTTATAGCATGTTTGGTAGTTTGGTCAAAATAAGAGTAAATAATCACTGTGGAGGAAGAATTTTTGAGTATAGTTTCAGGCTTTCTAGCTTGAAGCTATGCTCAAAAATCTCTCTTCCGCAGTGATTATTTGCTTATTTTAACCACTGGCAATAGTACAATTATGATCAAACTTAAATTCGTGAAAGCTATGAAATTCTTTACCTTTCTTTCCAGTAGTGAAATAATTCCCTATTGCTATAGTATATCCTAAAATAGAGAAGCAATGAAATTTGATACCAAACACAATTGTGTTGATTTTATATTTTTGATATTGTACAATAAAACCTTAATTCTATATACTAATCCATTGCAAACTGTTTCTTCACTAAGAACTGTTAAAGTATTGAGAGTTTATCCTCTATTTCTCATTGTATTATTCTATATAGGGTTTATGATTAAGAATGATCGATATTTAAAAGTCAAATTTATTGGTCTTCATGGTGAAACCAATCAATTGCAAGGTTGTTAATTTAGAGAAACCGCAACATTAATTTTACATCGACTTTTTATTTTTGTTTCTGCCTTATTTTTCTTTGCCAATTTTGGTTTCACAAAACAGTAGGTTTTGGCACTGATATACTATCAGTGTTCGAATTTAGAGACAATGATCACTGTGAAAGAGTGATTTTTGAGCATTGCTCCAGGTTAGAAAGACTGAAGCTATGCTCAAAAATCCCTCCTCCACAGTGATTATTTCCACTTATTCGAACACTGACTATAATTTCCAAATAAAAGCCCACAGGACATTCACCAATTTTTGAAAGTAAAAATATTCTACTTTATTACAGGGTGCCAAATTTGCTGAAAATATTCTGAAAAATCTCTCCTCCACAGTGATGACCGGCAGATATTTCAACCCTTGTCATTAGGTAAGAAACTTCTTAATAAGTTTTTCTAACGTTAATTATGGACATTCAAAACTGAATATAATTTTAATTTTAAAAGGTAGCTATAACTATAAGTTACCAAAGTAGCTATCGTGGTAGGTTTGATTGATTGGTAGATTTGCTTGGTCTTTTCCGCCATCACTGTCCACTTTAAATATTCGACCTGAAAACAATGTGAGATTTTGCACAAATATGCCAGTGTCAATCCTCAATATAACAGTGGGACATCACCTGTGGATGAGTGTTTTTGAGTACAGAAACACTCCTTCACAGGTGATGTCCGACCGTTATATCAAGACTTGCAGTGGCATTATGCACTTCAGTATAGCTTCAGATTTTCTAGTCCGAAGTTATGCTCAATAATCCCTCCTCCACACTGATTATTTACTCTTGTTTGAACATTGATTAGGCGAATAAATTCAAAATTTATCACGTCCCCTCTTTTATTCAATATACTTATGGTCCTTTTGACCCCTGTTATTTATTGTGTGAGGATTTATTAACCCCTGATAACTGAAACAATCTGGGTAGGAACATACCTAGTAGGCAAAAACCTGTTCAAAGTCTGCAGTCAAGATGCTAGAACAATGTTTTCAATGTTGTCTCTACTACCGACTTTAAACAGGTTTTTTCCCACTGGGTATTGTGTTACTTTGCTGTCATTTTAATCTATGTGTTAATCGTTTTAAAGATACAAAGATATTAAAGATACAAAAGATACAAAAGATATGAAAGATTAGCTTTAATACAGCGAAAATTATAGACATTCAGAGATCTGCTCAAAATAATCCAAATAGTCACTGTGGAAGTGCGAGTTTTGAGCATACATTCAAGCTATAAAGCCTAAAGCTATACTAAAAATTCTTCCTCCTCCTTACTCTTATTTCAATCACTGATAATCACTTTGTAAAAATAATGTTTGAGAATAGCTTCTGAGATCGAAATAAGAGCAAATAACCACTTTAGAGGAGTGATTTTTGATTTTTTTTTCAGGTTAAAAAGCTATGCTCAAATAACACTCCTCCACATTGATTATTTGTTTTTATTCCTAGACATACAAAACACATATCAGACATAATGAACTTATTACTTAATACTTTATTATCTACATAGCTACAACAGTACAACCTAGATACCAAAAGATAAAAACTACTTAAACATAGCTGTGATTTATTAGATTATTGTTAAATTTTTTATAACTGTTACATACAATACAAAATGTTTTAAGCAGTAATATAACTGTTAAATACTGTTCCATACCTGTAAATGTTTTAGCACCAACAGAGCCTAACACTGCCACTGTTTCGTCATTTACCTATATAAAATATAATAGAACTTATTCCCAGGCTAATTTATTTCTGAGAATAGTTGTTATAAAATACGATTTTTCATAAGTATCTCTATAAATGCCATAAGTACGACAATAGATCTAAACATGAAAAAGTACTGACTCAATCTTGCATTGTTTGAAATAAGAGCAAATAATCACTGTGAAGGAGGGATTTTTGAGCATTGCTTCCTTAAGGCTTTCTGGATTGAAGCAATGCTCAAAAAATGCTCCTATTTCAAACACTGTCTTGTATTCGATTATTGTTTTTCATAACAATGGTCAATATAAGAGCAAATAATCACTGTGAAGGAGTGGTTTTTGAGCACAGCTTCAGGCTACAAAGCCTAAAGCTATACTAATAAATCTCTCCTCCAAAGTGATTGAAATAAGAATCATTGTATACCGTATACTATACTGTATATAGTTTTGTCAACATTCTCTCCATATGCTATTTGGACTTTGTATTTAGATTATAGCAACGTTTATGTAAGAAATTACCAAGAAGGGAAGATTTAAAGTTTTTTATACTATATACATGACTTATTTTTTATAATGCAGAAAATTTGATCGAAGATGGATGTTCTTCTTCGAAAAATGTGCTTAGTGGCTTTGTTTTCACTGAGGCTGGATGTTCTTATTTTTTATGTTGCTCTGTGTTGTGAGGCTGAATGTTTCTCTGTGTTTTTTATAATTTACTACAAATGTAAACTACATCCTAATTTGTTGATTTCACTCTTTGCTGATTTCATTCATTCCAGAGTTGAATGTTAAGGTGGATTTTCACTTTAGAATTTCAACAACAAAAAAAAGCGAAAAGAATTTGCGGAGAAATTACTTTTTTGTAATCTGATTGGTTACGCTTGCTTCACTTTCACAAATTGACTCCAGTTCTACTTTGAAAAATTTCACATTGAACTTTTTTCGTTTAACATCTTAAAATGGAAATCTGCCTTTCTTAGTGAAAAATAAGAATACAAGTAATTTTGAGGCTTGTTCCTTGAAATTGAACAATTTTCACCATCAAGATATTCTTAAGATGATCTTTATGTTCTTATAAACTATGTTCTTATAAAGGATGTATTTATATTTTCTAATTATGATTCATAATTTAACAAGATAAAGATTGTGGTTTTCGTTCAAAAAACACAAAGACATTATGTTTTCGACACTCACCAAATCAGGATATACATCTACGCCAATACCACTTTCACACTGTCCATAACTTTCCTGATTAGGTGTATTTGACCTATCTATAAAAATAAAGAAAAAATTTCTTAGTTATAACTTTGTGTGTCATAGATATATTGAGACAATCAAACTGTCCTCTTCCGCTTAGAATTGATGTTTGCTATTGTATTTTAAAGTTATAATATGCTTCCTACTACATATTCTACAAATAAATATGGCACGTGTATATGGACTAGTAGAAAAAATAGACTGAATTAAAGATTTTCTAGTTCCTACATATAGTTGTACCAGGCAGCTTGAAAAAGACACTGTTCTTTCTCAATAAGGGTACCAAAGTAACAAGTGTTTAAAATAATCACTGTGGAGGAGGGATTATTGAGTATAGGTTCAGGCTTTATAACTATACTAAAAAAGCCCTTCTCCACAGTGATTATTTGCTCTTATTTTAAGTGCTGAAGTAACCAATCAATTTCAAGTTCATAGATATAAAAAATCGACTTATTTCATTTATTGCTCAGTAATCCTCCCAAGATTTTTTGTTTTGTTTTTTCTTAGTGGCACCGAAAGGAAAGTTATACAGTAGCATTCAAGAGCAACAAAAAACTTTAAAGATGGCAGACAATTTTCATCCTCAATTTTGCTTTTTTAAAAACTTTCCCCTTAAAGCAGAGAAGGGTGAATGCTTGGAGCATTCTGGTAGTAATTTGAGGTGCATGATGGTCCCAGACTAGATTAGAGAATAGTCTGTCTAAGTAGGCTAATCAAAGATAATCTAAGATAATCAGAAGATAAAATGGGAATTGGACGAGATTAGAATTATTGGCACAGAACTCAAATCAAAATGATCTTCCCGTATTTTTTCTCATGGGTTTTCCCCTCTCGTTCTCTGTTTTCCAAGCTGCCTGGCCACGGAGAGTCTAAAGATAAATCGTTCTACTTAGCAGTATTTGAATATTTGTAAGTCATGGGTATATAATGAAATCTACTGACAGTATTTTTATATATCCTTACCATTATTAAATGATCTACATGGATTATATGTATTTTCTATGGTTGACATCGATGATGTTGATTGATAACATTTTCCTTCAAGTAGACGGAAATTCTTTGCTGGACCATGATATTCATAACGATGGGCGCATGTCTAAATAAAATAGTTAAATAGTTAAATAGTTAGCAAGATAGATGATAATTAAAATTAAAGTTAATTTAACAAGAAATATTATGGGAATGTGACTTACCACAACACCCATGTCTTTTCCTTGACTTTTTAATGATACACCAAGCCATTCATCTGACTTGGATTCTCCATCTACCGAAGCTGTATAAATTAACATTAGAATGAAATAGTTATATACGGTATGATTTTCACTTTAAAGTCACTAGAAGGCTAACAGACATTTACTTCACATAAAAATCACTCTACAAATAACCCTTCTTTATATATATATATATATACAGTATATATATATATTTTTTTTTTTAGAACTAAAAGACAGAACTTTCATATTTTAGTGCACTGTCTGGAAAATATATTCCATGGTGGAAAATATTGGTAAATATGCTAGAATATGCACTTTTAATAGCTCTCTTAGTTTTGATATATGGTTAAATATCGTTAAACATGTTGCTAAAAATTGTTCGGAGATATAGACATTTTCAAAAATATAAAACAATAGAAATATAAAATTGATTATTAACTCATCTGATGCAATAAACAAAACTGATGTTCCATTGAAGCATACACAAAATATCATACAATGGTATATGCTGCTCTGTTAGTTTAGGAGTTAGAATAATTGAAGAGATATAGAAATAATTGGGACAGATTTTACGATCCTTTTACACAAATGTATTCATGATAAAACTTAAACTTCTCTAAATAAAGGCAGGGGTTAAAATAACTGGCGGTCATCGCTGTGGAGGAGAAATGTTTCAGAATATTTTTAGTCAAATAACTTAATCCCTGTAATGGCATATCCTGTAAAATTAAGAGAGTTTAAGTAAATAATTGCTGTGGGGAGGTTTTTTTTAGTATTGCTTCAGGCTATAAAGTCTTTGCTCTTATTTCGAACAATGAAGGTCATAATACGAAAGATAATTTTTTATTTTATTGAAAATAATTTATTTTTTAAATGTTACTTCTTCTCTTTTAAATAATAGAAATAATAATTATATGATCGTTAATATGATATGGTAAAGTTTCTTTAGTTCTATTCTCAGTCGTATTCTGATGATGCACTCATGAGAAAATCGATGATACATTTAGGTCATATTCAACACAATAATAAATCAATACATAGTTTTATTAAAGAACTAATAATCATTGTGAAACTTCCTTTAAATTAGCAGTTGACACATGTTGTTTATTTTATTCAACACTCTAAATAAATAATGTTGTTTACTTAATCATAATTCTAAATATATCATGTATATATTATTAAAATGGTGTTTTCTAGCTTGTTGGAAACTCTAAAATAACACTGATTCAGACAGAAAAAATTCAATTTGAACTCAAAATTCAATGTGTCCATGTTTTTTGTAATATTTGGGATATATATATATATATATATATATATACTAAAAACAGTTGTGATCCTAATGAGTAGATTGAGCTAAAGAAAATATTATTACAAGATATGCAATTTTTGTTGTATATTCTGGCCTTAAAACTGTGATGAAATGAGAATTAGTTTTTAGATTTTAAAAAGAGTATTTGCTGCAAAATATTTATTTCTAATCCATTTAGTCTCTCTTTCTACTATCGAATAAATATATTTCTATTCACTTCAATAGAATGAATTATATACAGTGTTTGAAATAGAACAAATAATCACTGTGAATAAGTGAGTTTTGAGCATTGCTTCAGGCTACAATTGCTTCAGGCTAAAAAACCTGAGCAATGCTCAAAAATCCCTCCTCCACCACAGTGAATATTTACTATTATTTCAAACACTGATATTACTTACGTGAATCATCAAATTTAACCTCCTGTTTACAATCAAAGGATGGATCTGTCGCAAGACATTTAAACACAGTACCAGATGTTTTATCTTTACTTCCGGGTATTTGGAGAAAACTGTTATTTCCACGAGGTGCCCCAATTACAAGCCTAATATAAATATTATACATAATAATTATATAATTAAAAAATCATAATCCACGTTATAGGAAGAAATTATTCGTGATCTTCAAATGCAATTAAATGCATGTAAAAGATCTTCTTTTTTTCTGTTTCTGCAAAAAAACTAAATTTACACGCTTTTTGCTTTATAAACACCATGCCTATAAAGCACCAAAAGGCTGAAATTTTGGCAAACATTGAGCACCGAGCAAATACCAAGGGTAGGCTGAATTCAGCAACGTACACATATAGGACTAAAAGTTTCTTACCGCATTTTTTAGTGCTAAAACGTCATGTTTTTAGTTCTAAAAGTTTCTTAACAGGTCTCTTAAACCTTTTAAAAAAATATTGTTAATTCAAATGACCTTGAAAAACACAACATTCTTCGAAATAACAAACAAGTCACTTTTAGGAATTTGTAAATAAATATGCACCAGCTTAGCTTCGCCTTGAAGTTACTGGTGCTTATAAAAAACAAAAAGTGTGTATCACAATAAAGTATGATTATTTTGTCTGAAAAATACAGGGTTTCCATAAAAATAGGCATAGGTCATTATATATATACAATACCAAAATAAAGGACGTTGTTGATATTCTATTTTCGAATATTTTAACAGAAATAGGCCATAGACCATTAAGGGGGAGAGTCCTAAAACCAAATTATTCTCTTTTCTCTTTTTTAGCACTATACCTACTCAGCTGGAGGAGAGTCAGAACCTCAACGGCCAATTCCCATTAAAAGATTCAAAAATAGAATGTTGACGGCCTCTAATTAAATGAGTCAAATATAGAGAACTGTCAAATGTCGCCTTAAGTTGGATGCTGTAATGGTTTCCTATATTGAATTACAAGTAAACAGAGGAAAACACTGCAGTGCCCAAATTAGGGCAATGTTCCACCTATGTTTCATTTACGGAAATAGCAGGCATGACCTTTTGAATCTAGCACAAAAATTACCAGAATTCTGAATAATTTAATCGGCTATAACTTGAACTTAACTTACTCTTATTTCATGGAGTACACTGTTCTGGAAACCTGAAACCTTCCTCAATATATACATATATTACACTTATTGGTTTCCGTAAGGAAAACACATTAAACTTTGAAAATTCCCCGAGCGGTAAACGCTATTTTTCGTTAAACATGAGAATTTCAAACCGACTTGTGGATGCCGGCGGCAAAGCTTTTCGTGTAATTTCTTCGGCAAAAGAAGCGAAATATGTTGTAGAATAGAATGTCGTTCGGTTATTTGCATTTTCTCGTCGAAAAAATGAAAAGAGATTTTAAACGGGCCTAGCGGTGCTGATTTAGAAAATCCAGACAACCAAACGGTTTCATATACGGGACATCATAACCTCCCGTTTCCATTTGTTTTTTATTCAATTCCCGTTAAAATAGCATTCACAAAGCTAAAAAACTAAAAAAATCCTGGCTGTGGCACTGTTTTTGCACCCATGACATATTTACGTGCCCTGCTTGCCCGGGTATTTTTTGCAGGTGATAGTAGCGAGAAAAAGATAAGCGAGACCAAAAATTCAAAATGGCGGCGATACGGGAAGAGACGGGAAGAGACGGGAAGGTTGATTTAAAAAGGTTCTAGAACAGTTTTGGCATATTCTTTTCGCCGCGTGAAGCAAACAATTCACAATTTTTTAATGATTTCTTTGAAATTCTCTGAAAAAACAGAGGGAAGTCTATAGGGCTTGTTTCGGTACTTTTTTTGGTTCTCGAGAGAGTGTTTCGGTTTCTTAGGGACAGTTAGTTACCTTATTTTAAGCTTCCATAAGTCGCTTGGTTTATCTTAACTTTGTCTCGGGTATTTTTTTTAGCTCAAAATTCAAGAATTTTTAAAAAAAAATAGCACCATGTGAATTTCGAGCGGTTTTTTTATTCTGCGAGAAGTTCGATAATTTGGACGCTTTGTCCGAACCACCCAACATGTTGTATACAGTATCATTGGAAATATAATTTGTTCACCTTTCATTTGCTTTTCACCCCATTTAAAAATATTATTTACTTTTTGAGACAATTACTAATTTTTGTGTAAAAAATCGCTTTTTTGTATGAAACAGAAACCTGAAATTAAGTTAAGAGAGTAGACGGAACTTACCATCTGTTCGAACTTTCCAGGTGTTCAGCGACAGAAAACCCAAACAAACTATCTTTTGGGCCATTTTTTAACACTGTATATTCAAAATCCAAATTAAAAGACAATACTACAGTTAAAATGTAACTCAAGATACAAAGATAATTCGTAGTGCCCATGCTAGATTACTCTTTGTTTACAAAAACACTCGTGCTGAATTTTTTACCAGGCAATTCAAATGACCATTCAAACATATCTTTGTTTACATGAATGCTGACCAGTTCCGTTTTTTATCACATAAGGAAATGTCGTGATTTAAAGCCAAAAGCAAAGGATATTGATTGGCTAATCACGTATCATCTATTGTTTTTTTACATTTTAAAACCTTACGGAGAGAATATTAAAATTGCAGAATCAAATACGCCCAATAAGAAAAACATGAAAAGCAAATATGATGTCTTAAGATTTAATAAGATTTTCCATATCAATATTTTATAATTATTTCTTTTTGGTGCATTCAAACGAAAGAAAATATTCAATTAATTCTCAATCAATACTTTTGGCAAATTTTTATCTTGGTAAGGTAGGAAATTCAGGCAAGATTAGAAATAATTCTAGGAAGAAATGTGAGCTAATCTTTCGGTTGCCGTCAGATTTCTCTGATTTCGTGCAAGCATATTTTTCCGGGAAAAATCATGCGCACGCGCGATCGAAACAAAACAAATCATTTTTATAAGAACGGAAAAGCAAAAGTTTAATAACTATCGTCAGATCAGATAGTGAACTGGTGAAAGGAAAGGAAATACCAACCAAAAAGCTTAATGTTTCTAAGCAATATTTGATAACATATTACCTGATGTAAAAAGACATAAATGGTCAACGGACCTTTATCAACGAGCGAATATAGTTGTCAAGAGAAATGATTATTAATATCTGCAAGTAAAAGGTTGTTGCTTTTTTCTTCGTTTTTTTCTTTTTTTATTAAGTAGCTAGAAAATACTTCGTTATTCCGTCATCATTTCATCTGGACCGGAAATAATCTTTTACTCCAGGGTTAGCTATAAGTAAAGGGATAATCGAGAGCAGAAATTATACATCATGTTTCTGGGATATCCAAAACTATAAAAAAACCTTGAGATATTTCGAATCTAGCTAGCTACATGCTTTCTTCATGCAGCAAATTGCTACAGCTAACCCAAGCCATGTAGCTTTGTGTCACAAAAAAGAAAGTTCCACTGCAATAACTAAGATCCACGCCAAAACATTTAACAGTTTTATTATTTGCTTGCTTTAGTGTCAATATATTTACACTGCAGTTAAAGCTACTCTCCATCATCCAGTCAGGCACTCAACGTCAATCAACAGTTTTACCCTGGATTGATGGAAAAACCTTCTATCGACAAAACTTATTCCCAGCGCTTTTCTGTTCTTACCACTTTTATTTTTATCATATACACCAGAGATAGAAATTAGAGAGACAAGAAGTCCACTGGGAACGATTTAGAACACCGGGTCAAAATCAGTTAAAAAAACCAACATACATTCCAGTGTAAATACATAGCCTCTAGACTGGGGTCGTACGTTTCTCAGAGAGATACCCGACTATAACGTAAAATCAGGGATAATTGGAACTTAATTGGAACTTAAAAAGCTGTACGAAAACTCGCTTCCCATTTCCGCTACGACAAAGACATGAAAGGCTAAATAGCTTCAAGAAATCATTGGAGTTAGTTTTAAGTTGGTCATGTTTTTACATAAAAACATAAGAAAGCTGAGTATGGATCTGCTTGAAAATGGGACAGTCTGAGATTTCAAACAGTCAATAGCCTTATAATTTTCATGTCTTACTTTCTCTTTGAGAATTCTGAAGTAAAAAATCATTTATATGGGACTTTATTTTTCATTTATGAATATTTTGAAGTAAAACATTTCGACCGTCGAACAAATCGGGGTTTTACACGCGGTGATCGTCAATTTAATTATACCTACAAACACCACTGCAGCACCCCATCACAAAAGGACCAGGTATTACAGGACTATTACTGGGTTCAAATTGGCTATAGGATTTAAACTTTAAAATTAAAGGGAACTCGAGGTGAAAAAAACACATGAACACATAAGAGTTTAACCTTTTTATATTCATTTATCATATCTTTTAATAACAAATAAATAAGTAATATGCATCTTTGTTTTCTTCCTTCCCACGCTAGCGGCAGCCATTTTTAACAAACTTGCTGATGACTTTCATCTCTCAGTCTTAGTCTTTTTGACCACGCGAGATTGGTGACCTCATATACACTGTATAGTAATCTGAAGATGTACTACTGTAGGCAGGTGTAGTGAAAATAAGGTAAGCATGTCCAGTGTTTCCTTATCAAGCATTTGTTCCAGAAAAGAATATCTGAAAGAATTTGACACAGGCTTTTTCACAAGAATTCAGGTGCGTGTGCGGTGATTTGCACGTGCAGGAACTACTATCATGCGATGATGTTACTACGTCAGTTCATTACATTATAGGTGTACTATTTTCATTATAAAAAACTGACATTATCAAATCCAATCGAGCAGTTATTTGAACGTATCACTAAAATCACTAGTAGATTGTAAATTGTCCACAAATTATACGTATGTATCACTGATATTTGTAGAGTGTTAATTAGTCTCATATAGTGCATGTACATATGTACCGCTAAAATTACTTGCAGATTGTAAATTAACTACATATTTCACATGTACTTTTCACAAAAATCACTTGTAGGTTGTTAATTAGCAGCATATGACGTACGTCACTAAATTCATCCATAGATTGTTACTTCACCTCGTAAAATTTTGAGTTTTGAAGCCTCTAGATTGTCGGAAAATACATTTGCGAGACCAAAATTTGCTAAAGGTTATCTATCAAGCATAATTAATTTTTCGGTAAATTATTATTCCGCAAACATCGGCACAAACATTGGATGTTCTAAGGAGGTGAGAACTAACTTCAATCGCACGCTGTATTTAGTCACCATTTTGTGAATTTGAATGTTGTTTTGCTACTGTTAAAGTTACGGTAGACGAGGAGTGAATTCGTTGAGGCTGAACTTAAAGTAATTATAAAAAAATTTAAAACAGGGAAGTATGGAAAATGAAACTGATAAAATTTGTATTCAAAAAGAAGTATATTTGAACAAACAGAAGATATTTTCGGGTTAGTAACATAAACTTGTTATCGCTAATCAAAAATATCCATTTCACTGTCTGATGAAGGTGAAGAAATATTCTCAATGTTAAAGGTGGAATGCTTATTTTGAGTGGATCTAAAAGTTTTGTCAAAAATATCATCACAAAGCTGAAAATTGATTTATTCAGAGTCGAAAAAAATACAGTACGATGAAAATATATTTTCGAAAAAATAAATCTGGAAAAATTGCTAGTGGCGATCAATCGCACATCTTGGACACTTTGCATGTGTGTGGGTGTGTGTGCGTGATCGCACACCCCCTAGTGGCAAGGCCTGTGAAGATATAGATATATTAGGGTTAAGATATGAGGGTCAAGTAACATCACATCCAAGGTTATATAATAAACATGTACAAGATGGAACAATCCAATTTGAATGGGATGATAGGTTTCATTGAGGGTCATAAATATACGGAATTTGAAATGTATCTCATGAGAATTATAGCATATAGCAAGGGTAGAACCATGGTTTCTTCTGTTCATGGAAATAAGTTGAAATTATTTCACATGTATCATAGTGCATCAATCATAGTGCATAGCAAGAACTTGAAATAATTTCAAAAGAAGTCATAAAAAATAATATATGTAGTAAAGGTTCCATGTACATAATCATCCTATTTTAAATTCCAAATAAATAACATGAAAGCTTGTAATGTCAGTAACATATTTTGAAAATCTCATTCTTTAAAGACAACTATTAGTGGAGATACAAGTGAATAAAGTTTTGTATATTTTATGCGTGACAGCCATATTGTTTGGCCAAACTTCATCGCTTTTCTGCATGATTACATAAAGTTGTTGCCAGGTTTTGATAAAATAATTGCTTATTTGACCCACTTCCTGTTGTTTCTAAATGCTGAAATTTTCAAGGTGTGATCAGCAATTGCCAATAGCAAACTTGATATAGAATTTTAGAATTTTGACAAAATAGGGTGATTATGCGACTTTAAATACGATAAAAAATCTAGATTTACATTGAGATTTTCAGAGAATGGGGTATTTTTAGATTAAATATAATAGATTGGGAGTGGGTAAGGTGAATTATGAAATTTTCTGTCCTCATTTTGGATTATATATACTCTTTCTTACAAAGTATAAAAATTATATAAGTACAAAAGATGACAGGCCTCTGAATTCATGTCGGCATCCCCTGTGGAGGAGCATCTTTGGAGACTAATTTGTAGTCTGTTGGCTGCGAATTGGCCTCCAAAGGAGAATGCTGATGTGAATTCAGAGACCTGAGATGAAATAGACAAGATCTTACTAATTTTTTTAAAAACATTCTATATTTATAATATGAAATTGATAAGATAACATTCTACTTTTAAAATATGAAATTGACAAGATAGCATTCTATTTACAACACTATTTTTAAAAGGTGGAAATAAATCAATTTTGCTTGAAAAATCATACTTTGAAGCTGTCCGAATTAATTGTAATGGGTGGTGATATTAGAAAGTAATAACTAGGTAATGCTCAAAAATCACTCAGTGATTATTCACTCTTATTTCGATCATTGGGTATTCTTCCGTTTGTCATAACAAACTTGAAACATTAGTAAGGTACGTATTATTTCATCACAATAATTTTATAGGAGTTATTATCTAAGAAACTACCTGACTACACAACTGAACAACTGATATAATTGAGCAGGGATTTTCATTCTAAATAATTAGCCCGTCAAACAAAGTTTGGATTTGCAAACTTTTCAAATGGCAACGACCCGCTTTTCTAATTAGACCATGTTCCTGAAGTGCTATCATTTTGATCCAAATCTAGATCCAATGGACCGAAAAGATATGGTACCATCTTGAAATGTGCTAATGGCATTGTAGGCCCCTGGTCAATTTTTTGTTGTTGATTTCTTGGACTCGGAACCGAGTATCGGCAAAAAAGGGATTTTTTCAAAAGTAGTGAAATGTCATTGTGTGAGGTTTGAATTCTATGTGCTTTTGACCTCATTCACCAAAATGATTAAAAAATATTCACCTAAACCATAAATAGTACATTTGAAATTTTTCTTGACTACAATCATATTTTGACTTAGATCATAAATAGTGGACTATAGAATCTTTTTTTGCTTTATTTTCACCATTTATAAAGATGGCCACCATCAAATTTAGACTTTCTATGAGACTTTGACCATGAATCTTTTTTGAAATCGTTTTTCTCGGTTTTTGGAGACAACATAAATCAATGATATAAGAGTAATTTTAAACAGAATTTTAGAAATTGACATATTGAGCAAAAACTTGTTCAAAGTCCACAATAAAGACACTAGAACCGTATTGAAAATGTTGTTCTAACGTATTTACTGCAGATTTTGAAAACATTTTTGCTCACTGGAGAAGTCTCCATTTTGATTTTGAGAAGTTCCTCCTTCAATTATTTTTAAAAATATAATGTGAACATTAAATATAAATGTTTATTATACATGTTTGCTTAATGAGTTTATAATTAACAATTAACGTTAAATAATTATTTATAATAGGAAACATAAAAAAAAATTAAATAAAAGAAACTAATTTATTCAAAGAGTTTTTCTTTATTTTTACTTTTAACAACAGATGACGGAAAACACTTTTTGTTAGATATGTGTTAACTTTTGAACCCCCCTTCTTTTTTCTTCTTTTTTTTATCGTTCCACCCTCTCAAGGCCACTAATACGTTTTTTGACCCTCTCCAGATCTCAGTCAACATAATGATGATGACAGTTCCATTAGCCTAGTTCAGTTGAGTTTAATTTCCTTACCTGGCAAAACAAGGGTGTTTCTTTGGGCAAAATAAATGCATTTTCACGTGTTTTCCTCACCCTAAAATGCATTTGGATACTCAAAATGGTCTTGCAGAATACTTTTTATTAGAAAAATACAGTTCTTAACAGTACCAGGGTCTCACAAAATACCTTCAAAAAATAATCAAGATTTTTATAGCAATACCCTAAAAGGTATTTAACGATGCCCAGGTTTAACTTATACTCGATTTGGCTTGGTACCTTCAATACTGTTATACCTTTGATTTTGGGTGGTTCTGCTGTTAACTAGAACTGATTTGTAGTAGTCAATTCAGATAATATTACCATTTATTTATATCCTTGAACTTATTTTATCTTTAGATCATTGATTGGATGGACTTGTATAGTCGTTGTTCAATGAGTATATGATTGCTACCAAGCTTTCCCTCACTTTCTTCCATGTCTTCCCGTTCTTATCCTGTCAAGATTTATAATGGTAGTGCTGGAAGCAAAAGTAGATTTAAGTTGGATGTAAGTTTTAAGCCTCACAATAATTGTAGGGCATCGCCTGTGGAGAAGTGTATTTTTGCAGCTGAAAATTGTACACTAAAAAAACACTCCTCCACAGGTAATGTACGACACTTATTTTAAGATTTGAAGTTTCAATTTTTTTCTCAATCTATTTTATTTTTAGTTTTGCAGAAGAAGATTTTTTTGAGGTTATTGCTATCACAATGCAAGCCTCAATATAACTGCCAGACATCATCTGTGTTATATATATATATATATATATATATGCTATATTTACATCAAGAAAACAATAGCTTGAACTGATCCTGGGTTCTTATTGGTGGATCTTAATGCCCTCTCTCTGCGATAACTTTTTGAATGGCTAATGGCAACTTTTTATGATCGAGGCAGGGAAATCTTGAGTTACGAAAATCTTGAGTGAGGGGGGGGGGGGGGGGGGGGGGGGGGGGG
>JAULBZ010001701.1:0-21071 GCA_032360805.1 Neoturris breviconis | reverse complement strand
AGAGTGGAATCAAGCATATTTTAAATAAATAAATCAATAATGAATAAATTATCATACATTAACGCATTTCGTGTTAAGAAATTCTGAAGTCAATGTATTAAATTAACTACAAAAGTAAACAGACTAAGAGAGAGGATCGATCATTGTCTGTAGATCAGGCTACCTATATATATGACACTAGGAAAGCTAAAAGAAGACATTCCATTGATAGAAATTGACGTCACACGCATGTGACATCCATTTATACTAAGGGAATGTTTTCTTCTAGCTTTCGCTGCGGATATTTCGCCTAGTGAAGCAACCTTTACTGTATCCAAAGATCCAGAGATCTTTGCTGTATCTATTTAAATAATAGGTAATGTCCCGCGTCCATCCGATAGACTTATTCCCAAATACTTGGAAATGAAGCATTGGCTACTCAAAGTAGAAACTTGTTGCAATGCAATAAATTCCTCTCTATGCCATCGTCTCGTTTTCATGTACTTGTGAATACGTCTATCCCAAGGAAATTTTTGCTGTTGGTAGTACGCATAAAATGACTCGTTCTCAGGGTTTCTTGCCTTTAAATTTCAAAACGCAAAAATCCCTGGGGACGATGCTGTGGAAATTTTACCTGAGATATGAAATATTGTATTTTTCAAAATGTGAAAATCCTCTTGCTCATCTTGTTGGTTCATTCGATTCATTTTATGTTTGCAGCATGTAATAACTTCTTGTAATTCTTCAACCTGTAAAATACATTCAGATGTCAAGCTCTCCCCGCAAATTTTAACTTTTTCTTTCGTTGCAAAGTACGAGAAAAACGAACCAAAATGCGCTGGGAACGAGCTTGACTTAGTTGTGTACAGCATGAGTAACAGTATGCTTCGTGCTAGGTTTTTATTTGACAAATAAATCACTGCGTGGAAGGGTGTTTGCTAATGACGTTGAAATTGAATGGTTTTGCGTTACGAAGTAACCAATCGAAACACATGATCATTGATTTAACGCTCTTCTCTTCCAACATCGGTACTGTACTGTTTTACTTCTAAATCTACCCCTTTTTGTCTTTTTAGCATTATCAACAATTTGTTTTATCGCAAAATAAATACGGCCACTGGAGATATTTTCATCCCAACTCACTTTATACAAGATACCTACTAAGCAAAATCTGCGATGAATGTGAAATTTACTCAACCTCGTTCCCAGGGCTTCTTTCCCCTGGGAACGAGGTTGAAATTTACTTGCTTCACTACAGTACTAAGAAGCAAACAAGAGTTCATGCATATCCCAAACAGACACATCTATGTGGATGGCATTCTCACAGTTAAACAATATCCCTGATCATACAAGCATTATGTGTTGTTGATAGAAGAAGACTGTTTGTACTTTAGATTTTACCTTTTCTTTGAACTTATCCTCGCCATCAGTATTTCGAATATCTTGCAGGTATTTTAATTGAAGAAATTTTACAAACGATCTTAACCTATTAATGCGTGCAATATGTTTATTTTTATTTAATTGTAAAGCATATATCTCAGATTGTTGCCTGTGTAGTAAATCCTCTAGTGCTAGTCGTGCAGCACTTTTATCGGACTTCTTATCTAGAATTTCTTTCGTAGAATTGTTAGTAGCTGTTTTCTTCGGTATTACTCGTTGAGAACTTTTACCGAACATTTCTGCGAGAACTTCTCCCGAAGAAATATTTGCGGGTATTTCTCTAGAATTTTAAACCGTTAGCGGGTATACTCTCTAGAATTCCTCGTGAAGAATTGTTAACGGATTTATGTTCTCTGTAATACTCGAGAAAAATAATAGAGAATAATTTCTTTAATAACTTCTTTACCACAATCATGCAACGAAATGCAATATTTGACGTCACTGCGTCGAGATGTTTTTCTTATTTACTTTTATCTTTTTATAAAAAATACACGTTGCCATAGTAACTTTAGTTAGAAAGCAGTAAAGGAAGTAGCCCCAAGGTACGTAGTATACAGACATAGGTGAGATAAGAAAAATCAAAATCTGTAGGACCAAAAAATCAGTACTTAACAGTAGTGTTAATCTCCATACACCGGGTTGAGGATCGCACGTGTAAATCTCCTCCAGGATTGCTAGCACTTTTCTGAGATAGATCTATCATCTTCTGATTTTCCCACTTAGTCTACTTAGACCGACTATTCTCTACTTTAACTTAAGGTAGGAGATCTTTGCCGTAAGAAATTTTTGCGCAAGAAGCCTTCAAAGATGGAAAATTTTGGAGAATTAATTTTTGCGGATGAGCTTGTACGCTTAGAATTTGCGGGATTAAATTTTGTGGTTGATTTTGTTTTGGTAAATCTAATTTTTTTTTGCGAATGGGTGAACTTGAGCGAGTTTTGCGGAATATATTTTTGCGGATGACGGGCCAAAAAGCAAAAATAAATTCTGCGAAAATGTATTTCGTTAGTAGTTTCTAAGCAACGTACTCAAACTCAGACCAAACATGTTATAACTACAAATAATTGTCTTAGTTCTTATTCATTTTCTGCATAGAAATTATACCTGGTATGCTCGATTTTGCTCGATTATCATATATAAAAGGGCGAAGATGTTCAACGTGAAAATTGGGAACTTAATTTAATAATACACCCAGTGTGCAATAACTTGTTCAAAGTCCCCAGTAAAGACGACGTTCTAGCGTATTTATTGCAGATTTTGAACATATCTAGTGGTCACAAGACGTCGGAGCTTTCGATTGCTTACCTCACAATCTCTTGCTCGCTAAGCTTTCTGCTTACAGTTTCAGCATCAGTAGCTTGAACCTTATGCGCCAATCGAAAGCAACGCACAAAGGCAGGCTTTGATTTTGGCTCATGGCTCAAAATTATATTAAGAGTCTCACAACCAATTTTAGGTCCGTATCTATCATCGAAAGGACAAATATTTGTAATTTTGCTGACGATAATACAACATGCACGCTATCCTTGACTGGTTTTTAACCAATCAACTTGTAGCAAATCCAGCCAAATTTCAAATGATGTTCTTAGGATCTAAAACTGAAAATATAGTTAAATTAAATGGTCATCTTTTTTTGCACCACCCACCTGTTTCCAATGATGACGTCATTAAGAAAATAATTATGCTAAAATGTTAATTATGTGTTGAGTTTCAACACTACAGCATGGTTTCATCAAAAGTTATGGAGGGGGTGGGGGGCTTTTTAGCCTATCCCTCCCTCACCGGTCTTACAGAGCCCCCAAAAGGTCTGGCCTGAATATAGTTAAGAAAGAATCTTTCTTACACGTGTAGAATCTGCATTTCTTAGCATCGATCTATTTCTGTTTGTTTGTTTTTTTATTTTTTTTATTTTAGACTATCGTTCATTGTTACTGGTAGTATATTTTATTGGTTTTGTTGGTTTTAAACTATAGTCAATGTAGCTACTATTAACGTTCTGGAACGTTAAATAAAAATTAAAAAAACAAAAAACGTCGAAACGACGACGTCGTGTGTCTGCGAGGTAATATCTACCGAAATTTGTTTTTGTAAACAATATAAATATTCAAACATAATCAATGAAGCGTGAACAGAAAGTGAGTTAAAGATGGCGGAGGTGCAAAGAAAGTTTTGCAGCAACAGAAATCATTCAAATCAACGAAAATAACTAGGAATATATCATCACCAGCATGTTATTATACTGGACCATCATCATAGGTAACATTTCACACATATACCTGACGGGAAACCACGGTCACACAATCTAAGAACAACATTTAACAAGCATTCTAGCTTTGCTTAGATGGTATCTCAATGGCGTCTGCCGTTTTTTATAATTATATAATAATCGAAACGCATAATTCCATTTTGTCGATATAAAGCCCCTCAAATATCCTTGTTATCCGAATCAGAAAACGATTTTATTCTTCCAGCTTCACATGCAATGATTATTTTCAAAAAAAACTTTCGTTATGTTTTCTCAAGACACAAGAGGCCAAAACTAATCTACTTCTCGTTACACATGAGACAATACTTATTGCGGTAAACTTATTTGACAAACCCAATCAAGATGTTTAATCACGAGACCCTATTCCTTATTCTGCTTGAGCATTTCTTCCCTTCCTTTTATTTTCTTGAGTAGAATGAATCATTACTTACATTATTTCATATCCTTAGGTCAATTATTCATACAAGGTTACAAATTTGCAGAAGATGACTTCAAATCGTTTAAACCTTTTAAAGTTGAGCCATGGCCGTCTCTACAAAAGCAGCACGAGAAAACATTGCAAAATCAGACGAAACAAAATGCAGCACATAGTAACGACAACGTGAAATCTAATGAAGTTATTTCAAATGATAATCACAAAACCACTCGAACTATCAAGACAAAACATCGCCATGCTTTCACAAGAAAAGACAAATTTAAGAAGAATATCCTGGATACATTATCAAATTCATTAAAAAATGCGAATATATTGGCTGATAATCATGTTCATAGTCAAACTCTTCAATCAAAGAAAATACAACATTCTTCAAGGAAAGATTTAACAGATGTGCTTAAAGGCGCTAATATATCTATTGAGAACCATGTACACAGTCAAACTATAAAATCAAAAATACAAGACAATATAAAATCTAGCCCTCGAAATTTGCTGGATGCTCTTAAAGGAGCAAACATTTCCATTGAGAATCATGTACAAAGTCAAGCTGTAAATTTAAATATTCGAGATAAACTTGGTTCCACTCGGAAACGTTTAATAAACAGTCAAATTATAAAATCTAAAGTTCACGAAAAAGAACATACCTCTCGCAGGGGTTTGTTAGACGCACTTAAAGGGGCAAATATTTCCATTGAAAACCATGTACACAGTCAGACTGTGAAATCAAAGGTCCATGGAAAAGAACATACCTCTCGTAGGGGTTTGTTAGACGCACTTAAAGGGGCAAACATTTCCATTGAAAACCATGTACACAGTCAGACTGTGAAATCAAATATGTACCATAACAGAAGCTTTGGTAGAATTGGTTTGTATGCGTCAAAAGCATCAGATATTATGCCAGTGAAGAAATATTCTACATCCGAATCAAATATGAAACACAACTTTCAACCAGAACGAAATATTGATGTCACAGGAAGTAAGCGAGACGAAACATTCAACGAAGGTGGGAACAATGAAAATGACGGCGTGCATTTGCATGGTTCAAATCCATTGGATGTAGCAGGTAATTTATTCATATAGCTACAAATATGAGCAAGCTTTTGTTCAAAGTCCGCAGCAAAGGCGCTAGTACACCGTTGAAAACGTTATTTTAGCGTCTTTACTGCGTGCGGACTTTAAACAAGTTGTTTGCCCACTGGGAATAATCCTAACTTGATTGATTTCTTCTTAAAAGGATGTTCAATTTCGAAATCCTTTATTTTTACACCCTCCATCTTAAAAGGATGTTCAATTTCGAAATCCTTCATTTTTACACCCTCCATCTTAAAAGGATGTTCAATTTCGAAATCCTTCATTTTTACACCCTCGATTAGTGATATATTGGCATACATTCGATCTGTTTCAAAATACTGTCTAATCTTAATATCATTACTCAAAAACACGGTAACCCAGGAACATAGTCTGTAGAATAAAATGGGTCGCTATATTGTGATAGCAATAGCTTGTTTGGAGTCAAAAATTGTGTTTTGAACTTCTCACTTTCCATTTTCTAACAATCTCTAAAGAGTGAATATAACTGCTAACATTTGCAAATTAAAAAGTCAAGCCTGAATATAACTACCGGGATCACCTGTGGAGGAGGTTTCTTTCGGTATAGTTTTCAGCTTTGAAGCTGAAAACTAAATAACACTCCACCACAGGTGATTCCGGTAGTTATATCCAGGCTTGATTTTTTAATTTGCAAATTTTGACTGATACCTAACACTGCTCTACATTTTATTATTGTTTTCTTAGCTGAGATTGAAAGTAACGACAAAAATCTTATTCCCATGTTAACAAAAGCGCAATCACATGGCTTCAAAGATGATATTGACGATGACGAAGGAGATCAAAACGAAGAAGAGGAGGAACATGAAGAAGAACCAGAATATACCATGTCAGATAAAGGTGAGTACTATATCTTGTCATTCAAAATAAATAGTATGGTGGAGACCTTCGTAACGAGTATCAAATGCAAATCCGCTAACATTACACCCTTCTTCGTAGATACTATAAATTGACTTAAGGTTGCATGTGACGTCAATTTCTACAAATAGAATGTCATCTTTTGGCTTTAACACGGAATCCTCTGCCTAATGGAAGTGAACTTGAAACCTTGTTTCTACGCTATAACATTCAACTTGAAACCTTGTTTCTACCACTCTGCTGTAACATTCAACTTTCTGATAATATAAACCAATTTCGAGAGATAGAAAACTAGCTCTCCCATAAACACGAAGTCTCAATGTATTTATCGTTTCCTATTTATTCCAGGTGATTTCCCTGCTGAAAACGATCCATTCTACTCGGAAAAACAAAAAGAAGAAGAAGAACACCACCCTCTATCTGATCATGGTAGGGATAAACAGCAACACCACTCAAACCAGGATACAGGTGAAAGTAGAAGTTATGATCATCATGATAACGCTCCAATGCATCGAGAAAGACCAAACCTTGATGAACATGGTTTTCCAGTAAACAGTTACATACATGGTGATGTTGATGACTATATGAAACATCAAGGTCATGAATACATGGGTCAACATATGAATCATAGAGACAATCAACATCAAGTTGCAGGATTTGGAGACGACCGTGGAGGATACAAGCAACACTTTGAAGGTAGACGTGTTGACAATGACCGCGGGGAAAATAATATGGGTCACGATCA
Source organism: Neoturris breviconis (assembly GCA_032360805.1). Classification (NCBI taxonomy): domain Eukaryota; kingdom Metazoa; phylum Cnidaria; class Hydrozoa; order Anthoathecata; family Pandeidae; genus Neoturris; species Neoturris breviconis. The sequence goes on along the minus strand of JAULBZ010001701.1, from coordinate 14,243 downwards.
CTATGGCGAAGAACGAGATGAACGTGGTCGCCATAGTGATGAACGAGATGAACGTTATCACCATAATGAAGAACGAAATGGAGACCATCATGAAGCCGAAAAAATGAGCAGCAATCATAATAGAGGAGATAGGAATGAAGGGAATTATCATGAAGATGGAAGGACAAGAGGTGGCTATGAAGATGAAGGTAATTCCCACGGAGATGACAGAATGGAGGGTGATTCCCATGGAGATGAAAGGGGGAGTAATTTCCACAGAGGACGAGACGATAGATCAAGGGATGAAGATAGAGATTATGATAGAGGTGGTGATAACCAAGAAAGATTTGAGGAAAGGAATCACCATAATGCTGGAAGAATGGATGGTGAACATCATGGTAGAGAAAGTCATGAAGATGATCGAAATTACCACGGTCAAAATGAGCATGATTATCACCGTAAAAACGACCACGAAAGACGTCATCATGAAAGAGAACCAGAACACGGCTACCATGAAGGAAAAAATGATCGAATGACCCAAGATGGAATGGACGATAGATTAGCTGTAGGTATGAATGGCAACTCTGGTTTTGAGCTTGGTGGTAAGAATATTGATGAAGACAATATATACGGTGCTATACATGGAGATAGATGTATTACAAAGAAAGATGGAATCTGTTCTCCTTATGGTAAATTATTATAAATACTATCATATACATTTGAAATAGTTTGTATCAGCATGTATAAATATGAAAGCTTTTTCAAAAGATTTTTCACACACATTCGAAAACAGCTAATCAATTTCTTCCAAGTGGATAGGACAAAATGTACTTATTGTCGATTTCCACTTGGCCAAAAATTTCGAAAGCACGTTGAAATTGACCACCTTTATATAAACTCAATAAGGAAATTAATTTATAGGAGAGCATCACGGCGGTGGAGAGCATCACGGCGGTGGAGAACACCACGAATCAAATGCAGACCGTATGATAGAATACCAACGAAATCCATTCGATCCCCATGATGTAAATATCAACCATCATCATGACGAAGATGAACACCATCACGAGGCCATAGCAGCTCCCATACCAGAGAGTGTTCTACAGATAGGAATTGATCCATCTAGTCATCTTCATTATATGAGTCAAGATGAACATCATGATTTACATTATGATAACTCATTATTACATTCTGATGGACATCATGAAGGACAATATGAAGGTCACCGTGATGGAACAGTATACCATCATGATCCTCATCAAGACTACGAAGGAGAGTTAGCTACGCATGCTGTAAGGTAATATAGATTTCAAACTTCTCAGGGGTTGAAGTTAACGTAAGTATCTGTGAAAAGTCAATCATCTTACAAATGATTGGTAACTTCTTACCGATGAAACCAATCAATCGCGAGATCGTGGACGACATAACACACTTCTTCGCAGATATTAAACGCCTCGTTGCTTCTCCCATTTATATTTTTATTTACGTCAAAATTTGTCGCCTGAGGTTTTAATGGTCAGCATACTCCAGATTGCGGAAAAGAAACGAAAAAAGGCTACATTAGTTTAATTTCTCGGTCGAATTTTTAATTTTGTTGACTAGTTTTACTGTATGTACCAAGACAACCAAAACAGTAGTTTTGACACATAACTTAAAATGCATCCCTTATTGTATAGAATCAGCGGACACGATAACCCACATGAATACGAAAGACACGAATTTGACCATCCAGCACATGATCATATACATGAAACGACTGACCATGGTAATATAGGATGGGATCATCATGATTCGGATCATGGGCATGAACGATCGGGATGGGCACATGAAGGTGGAGAAGGTGGACACAATGGCGGAGAACATTCAAGTTAGTCTTCATTAGTATTATGAGTATCAGTATTGTGAGTTTCTGAGAATTAATTAATTTTAAAAACAAACTCAGTAGAGTATGTACACAAAATTCAGAGTGTAAAATCAACCCAATTCTATTTTAAAGATTCTATTTTTACATAGGTAAGGAGAGGTGGGGTGGTAGTCGGGGTTAAAAGTCTCCCCTAATTTCATACCCTACTGTTGTCAAAAGGTCGATCAAAAAGCAATGTCTTCCTAAACATGGTGACTATAATTTTTTAAACATAAAATTTCCCGACATTATAGGACATTCCAGGACCTTTTCCAAAAAAATAAGTGAAGATCCAGGGTAATACAGGGTTCGATTTGCACATTATTCACAGTAGAAACCAGATATGCAACACGAAGAGTCTATAGGCAAAATGTTTACTTAAATATAGGGAATATCAAGGACAGTCCAGCCATATTCCAAAATTGTTACTAAAATCCCAAGACATTCCAGGACAATTCAGGACACCGGTAAAAAAATCAGAACATTCCAGTCTGGTGGTCACCTTGCTAAAGTCAATCAACAGAATGAAATGTTAGAAACATGTTCACAGTGTTTTTATTTATTGTGATAGCAATAGCACATTAAAACTATCTTTATGGCTAACAACAACAACAACAACTTAACATGCTTTGTCATTCTTAGATCATGAAGGTGGTTTATCATATGAGCATGGCCACACTTACCCAGCAGCACCACATCAATCATCATATGTTCCAATATTCAGTCCACCTCAAAGAGAATTACCAATGTTTCAAGTCGACCACATGCACAGTTCTGATCACAACCAACATTCATCTGGTGAACGGAGAACAAATACCTTAAACACAGGACAAAAATTTGACTTGGGTAATCGAGACTATGCAAGTTATATGAACCAACACTTGGGTGATTATTTGAAACAAACAAACACTGAATATAATGTTTTGGGATTAGAACAAAAAAATCTTGGTAATGAAATGGCTAGTAAAAGAAAACTAGAAAACGATGCACAAATTGTATTAAATGAAACTGAAATTTTAAAGCAACTACATGACAATACATCTGACATTACTATCTTGGATGTTACAAATAACTCAACTTCCAACGAAAAATTAATGGATAAATCAGAAAATAATACTACTTCTACAAATAATCAAATATTAGATACTTCACCTCATGATTTCACAGCAGTAAATCATCTAGATAAAACCATAGCCAGTTTTCTTGACAATACGGATATAAAAACACTTCTTGTAGAAAGTGATAAGAACTCAGAAACTGGTGTAAGGAGGAAAACTATACCTGTTAGAAGACAATCAAATAAGGTATCAGGAATATTATAAAATGGCAACATTTTTATTTGGTAAACGTGACCACAGATATTCTTAAGATTAAAATAAAAATGATGGAACCTTACGGTTTGGATCAGTGGTCTAAATAACAGCAAATAATCACTGTGGAGGAGTGATTTTTGAGCATAACTTTAGGTTAAAAAGCCTTAAACAACGCTCAAAATTCGCTCCTCCACAGTGATTATTTACTCTCATTTCGACCAATGTAGATGCATTAAAAAGAAAGAAAAAATAATATCTGCAAAGAATAATAACACGTCAACGATCTTTCTCCTGATTGGCTTATTCATACTAATACCAATACTAATACTAATCAATTGTAAGTTCATCGCCAGGACATCCTAAATGACTAAATGACTTTTTTGGTACCAAAAACCCATACACATATATACACACATGCAAATAGAGTGAGCATACTTCCAATGTTGAGCCTAACTAGCACTAACTGCAATTTTGAAAATCTGGAAACGGAAGATCTACAGATATGTGGAATAGAGAGCATCACTCTTAAAGTTTCAGTTCCAGGTAGGCATGAAAATAGTCAAATAATACACTCCACACTCCACCACAGCGAAAATAGGAACGAAAGAAGAGATATTGTTTAAATTTTGTACATTATTAATATGCAGAATGAAATTTTAAATAAATATATAAAGAATTAAAAAAATACTTATTTACAGAAAATACTAAAAAACATAACTTTTGTTCTCACAAATTAAATATAAGTGCTACATAATAACAATTGACCAATCACAATTTACAATAGCATTCTGTTCAGCCAATCATATTTGTTATATATAGCAATACAACTAGTGAAAATGAACATAATTCACTTAAATGACAGTTACTATATTCTTCATTATAACATATGCACGGTAATAGACCACAAATACATGAAAACGAGGCGTTCAAAGTAGCAACTTGTTGCAATACAATAACTTCCTTTTTTGTGCATGGGCTGCTAAAAAAGAAAGTAATTGCATTGTAACAAGTTTCTACTTTGAACAGAAAACGCCTTGTCTTCATGCATTTGTGAATAGGTCTATTATCTGTTTGTTTGTTCTTATTTTGAACTCTGAATATCAGTTATAATTCTTCAGAGTTTAAATGATAGGGATTAAAATCAACCTCGTTCCCAGGGCTTCTTCTCTCTTGACGTTTGTCAAGAGAAAAGAACCCCTGGGAACGAGGTTGGATTAAAATATAATAAATGATGTACAAATAGTTTCTTCATATGTATCATAGAAAAAACATTTCACTATAATTCTCTTTTCAATGAGTGTTACCGTATGTCCACTCCCTACTCGCAAATAAATGCCACCCTCTAATAAAAGCCGACTTCTAAAAAAGGTTGCCATCCAACATTTTACACCCAAGTAGTGTTTATTGGAAAAAGGTGTACCCATGGATGGAAAAAGGTGTACCCATGGATGGAAAAAGGTGTACCCATGGATGGAAAAAGGTGTACCCATGAATGGAATGGGTACATAAATCAAGAAATCAAGCCTTATTTAATGAATTTCTGCACCCACTTTCGAATTCTTTGTATTATTTGTTTGAATGCGAGGTGCTGTAATTAAAAATGGCAAATGTTAAAAATGTTTCTCGTTTCTAATTGATATTTAAGAACCGCTATACTATATACACGGTTGAGCTGTGATTAAAATAAGGCTTTGAAATAAAAAACCGCCATCTATTAAACGCCACCCTCCAATAGTGGCTGCACTTTTTGGCTTCAAAAAAGGCAAACGTTGCGGCATTTAATTAAGGACATACGGTAATTGAATAAAATCTTCACTCACGCTACAATAACCTACAAGCAAACGCATAAATAATGAGACATTTCATGAATTTTAGTACTCATACACACCACAATAAGATTTAAAATGCGGAAGACGACCAGGACAAGTTTCTTGAGATTTATGAGTAGACTTAAGACTTAGGGCTTAGGATCTTAGGTCTTTTTTCAAACTCGACAAACTATGCTGTCCCTAGAAGTCTAGTACCCAGGCTCTTGGAACACATTTGATTTTTTGTGTCTTTAGTTTTGCTACCGATAATTTAAGGCTTTTTTATCTAAGTAGAAATTCGGAATTTTTGCTCGAATATTACATTGTGTCAAATATTTATGTGATTGCTTGTAGAATCTTGGCCAAAGATCTCAAAAATGCCTCATCTGCAAAAATGAATCCACACACTTTTACTGAGAACATAGTATCCACAAAAATAAATCCACTCAAAAATCTATCATTTAAAGCAATCCCACCACCATCAAAACCAATAAAATTGTATTTTGTGATAATTTAACTAAAAGACGTGTTAGTGTTCAACCCATACTAATTCTCCAAAGAGAAATCTTTTTACAAATCAACAAAGTCGATTTCTGTATCTTGAATTTAAATATAGAACAAGTGAAATTAGAAGAGTTTATATTATCACTATAACACGCTTATATACACACATAAAAATACGCCATTCTACCATTCCTCTTTACAGAGAAGCAATGGGGTCTAATCTTTGCAGTTGATAGGTACACTTGATATACGATGCTTCGTTTTCAAAAGTTTCATTTTGTTAGTGTTCAGGTAAACCTTTAACTAATCTGAAAAGGTTGTCACATTTGAAAGGAGAATTATGAATTAACAGTCATCACAAATCTACAATCTTGGACTTTCAATAACGGACATTTTATAAATTTTGACCAACAATACACGCCACAAGCAAAACAAAAATGTAGAAAACGACCACGAGAAGTCCCTAGAGATTTAGCGAGTAGACTTAAGACTTAGGATCTTAGAACTTTTCGCAAACTCGACGAATTTTGTTGTTTCCAGCAGCCGAGTACCCAGGTTTTTGGAATAAGTTCGGATTTTCACGCAATTCGTCTTGCTAACCAAAACTGTAGACTTTTTTTCTAAGTTGAAATTTCGACCTTTTTGCCAAAATTTAATTTTGTCCACAGTATATTTGGCCAAGATTGTACATCCTGCTATCTAAATACCAGTCAAATAAAACTCAACTGTACCATCTATTAAAATACTCATGGCTTACTATTGCTGATTCAGTAAATGCTTGGAGTTGAATATAATTCCTGCTTGAAAAAATAAGAAAATAATATATCCAATAAAAGGTATAGTATTAAAAGAAGCCTGCCAAACCGGCGAAACGTTATATCTGTAGAATACAGTATATATTTACAATATATATTTACAATAAAACCAGTGATATGACTGTGTAAGCATGAGAATGTGTACAGTTAAAAAAACACATTGTTAAATTAAATAATATGTATGTGATTCTGGTCAGATCTAGGGAAACTATTTAACTTTTGGGTAAACCTTTTATTGAGTGTAGTGAGAGGCTCATAGAACTCAAAATATGTACTGGCTAAATGTATTGTGGTCAAAGTCTCTCATAGCAAAACTTAATCAAAGGTACGGTATTGAAAGTAGCCCACCAAACCAAGTGAAAGTTAAACCTAAGCGCATAAATAGGATTTGCATATACACATTATACAGTGTTTGAAATATGTCTTTATTAAGATGGTAAAGTTTCAGGTCAAATAAACAATTGGAACACCTTTTTCAAAGTTTTTAGATTAGTGAAGGTCCATATCAAGGATAAACAACCAAATTTTACATGGCAATAGGATATCATGATCTTATTAAGTTGATAAGGTTTCAGGTCAAATAAACAATTGGAACACCTATATCAAGATAAAATTATATCAAATCACTGTGAAGGAGTAGTGAAATTTCATATCATAGCCCGAAGCAATGTTCAAAAATCACTTCCCCACAGTGGATACGAATTGCATTACGTAAACACCAAATAAAATATAACTATATTATGTTAAAAGACTTATGTATATGTATATGATATACACACAGGCTATAACACGTATTATATTATTTGACTATATCTTGTTTTTATTGTTGATAGAAACAAATGTAATTTTTATAAAGAAGTTTTAAAACTTAAAATATCTAAAAGGTGGTTGTCATCATCTGTTGTTAAAATTGATTAAAAAAGAATAATGAGACAGAATATTAACATTTTTCTTTAAAACAATACATTATTTCTTTCTTTCCCAAAATGTCTACCAAAAAAGATTCATGGTCAAAGTCTCATAGAAAAGTGCAAACATAATTTTGGTTAAACAGTGAAAAAAATGAAAAAAAAATCAACAAAAATCATAAATTGATCATTTTGGTGAATGTAAATCAAATTTGTCTCCACTTCTGAAAAAATCCCTTTTTTGCCAATACTCGGTCCCAAATTGACCAAATCGAAGGAAGGAAGGAAATTGGCCAGCAGTCTCGTAATATTGCCTAGAATGCCATTACCAAATTTCAAGATGATACCACGCCTTTTCGGGCCATTGGACCGAAATTGCAATTTGGACCCTTTTTGCCCAAAATTCAGGACCGAGTGGACGAGATCAAAAAGATTTCAGCGAGCCCTTCTAGAATATTGCCATGAATGCAAGTACCGAATTTCAAAATGCTAGCACTTCGGGAACATGGCCTATTAAGAAATGCAGGCCGCCACAGCCGCCAACGATGCCGCAATATGTGATGATAGCAATAGCTCATCCAAATTTTGTTTGGTGGACTAAAAAAATATAATTCTTGGTCAACAACTTAACCATTAGGTATAACTTTTGGTCAAACTTTTTACTGAATGTAGTCAAAACCTCATAGAATTTAAATTTTCGAAACATTTTTAAGTCTCCACTTTTAAAAAAATCCATTTTCGCCGATATTTGGTCTTGAGCCTACTAAATGGAAAAAAAATTGACCAAAATACCAATAACAATTTTGAACATGGTACCACTCCTTTTCAGTCCAATGGACCGAAAACGCAATTTGGAACCTTTTTGTACAAAACTCGCCTTAAATGCTGCCACCACAAAGTAATGGTAATAGCCCATCCACACCTTTCAAGCATCAATGGTATCTGGTGAGAAAAGTACTAAATAAAGTCAGCAATAAATAAGTTCACGTGTGTGGAATCAATCAATAAATGAAGGAAAATGTAATGTATAATACAATATAAACAGAGCGATATTATCTCCTTAGGGATCAAATTAATAACAGAAAATAAGAGGACTTAGTCAATAAACTTGCAAATGATTGGTTTCCTTATGTCAAATAAACCAAAAAAATGCAAGCTTGACGACACAAAACCCTTCATGGCAGATTTAGACAAGCCATTTATAGCTTCTTTAAATCCACAATAAAACAACTGTTTTTTAAAAATAATTTAAAAATGGTCAGTGTTCAAAATAATAGCAAATAATCACTGTGGAAGAAGGATTCTTGAGCATAGCTTCAGGCTTTCTGACCTGAAGCAATGCGCAAATATCCCTCTACCATAGCAATTATTTATCCTATTTTGAACACTAATGGTTATATATACTGATATCATCTCATATATGCTCTGAATATCATTTCTGCATCTGAATTATCTTCATCCTCAGAACGTACTTTGGTTTTTCGTACTGGTTTCGGACAAGATGGATCACGGTGGTATTTCAAATATCTGATTAGGACATTTGGTATAGGAAGTGAATCCATGGTATCAAGTCTCTCTTTTGTTATAGAGCTTAGTATATTGCATCGACATAATTGAAGAAGTGATTTTGGTTGACAATCTGTTAAAAAAGTATATATATACAAATACAGGGGTTACAATACCTATGTACCAGCAAATTTGCTGAATATATATATATATAGTAAATGTCATTGCGCATGCTAGAACTCATGTTACTACTAAGAGAGGACTTTACACTAACTCAGGTAATAATTAATCTCCTGATTCAACACCCAATCTAACTTATTTACTATGAAACATGGCAGAAACCACTTTACAGGGGAACAGGTAGACAACAATGCTTCCAGGGATGCAACTCAAAATTTTGACCCAAGGGAGGATCCGAACTAGGGACCTGCACACTATGACCACAATTGATCAACGACTAAGCCACTGCTGCCTAATTCAAGTAACTAGAACTTTTGTAAACATAGTTAACACGAAAGAAGATATAAGTAGGTCAATATGGGAGTTTATTTATATACATGAACACAAAGCAAAAAGCAATACACAGTTTTTTCTGACACGCAATTGTCAGAATAGTTTTTATAATTTTGTTTTACCATATATATCATCTTTACTATACTGAGAAATATAATATATTATCTTCATTATACTGAGAAATACACACAAATATATTGTTTTTTTAATTTTTTTTTATTTAATATAGCTAACATTTTGTGATATTTACAATTTACAATATTCTCCATAACACCTTGTTGCTAAAATATGCCATATGACATTCTGCAGTTCTGGAGAGTAGAGCAAAGTTTACATGACTCCCTTCATGAAAAATAGGCTACAAAAAATAGTAGACAAAATCGATCTAATTAAGCATAGTACGTACACCTTACTGATAAGAAACTTACTTATTGAATCAATATCTGAATAAAAAGCTACTTACAAATTCGAATTTCACTGAAATCATCTATTGGTTTATCCATCAAATTTAAAAACTGTACATTCAACAAATTAGCTTCTTCAGCTGTTGAACATTCGTATTTCACCAACTAAATAAAAGTATCGTACATCTCCCTCAAGTATTTATTAATTTAAATATACAGACCTTAATAACCAAAAGTATTACTTTAAAGGGCACCATAGTATAGTGGTCAGTACGTTTCAACTTCATCGAAGCGGCCCGGGTTCAATTTCCGGTGAGGTGCCATGGTTGACTCAGCCTTTCATCCATACGTGGTCGGTAAAATGAGTATCAGCATGCTGGGGTAATAGGTCAACTTGATCTGGGAATGGAGTGGCACCCTCCCCTACCCTTGTGGTAGAAGCTAATGAAAGAGGAGCCTTCGGTTCGCCTCCGCCTGCGGTCGGCCAACTTACTTACTTACATATAATGATAGATTATTGGTTTTCGTTAAGTTCATTATATATATATGAGAGTCTTTTACAATAATAAGAATAAATGCAGAATAAAATGCAGAATTTCACAATTTTAGTGCTTGAAATAAGACCATTATGCTACACTCAAAAATCTCTCCTCTCCAACATTTATTTTGCCTTATCTCAAGCACTTAGCTTCAGGCTATAAAAGATCTCCCCTCCACAGTGGTTATTTGCTTTTATTTCGAGCATTGAATATTCATTTTAAAAACCTATTCTGTGTTCAAAATAAAATCAAGTAATCACTGTGGACGAGTTATGTTTGAGCATAACTTCCGGCTACAAAGCCTAAAGCTACACTAAAATCTTCCTCCTTCAAGGTGATTATTCACTCATATTTCGGCCATCACTAATTTCTCTTTTCCTATAAAATTTCATTAATATATACCTTCTAGCTACAAAAAAGGCTAAACTTCTGTAAGTCTGATATCTACTGCCAAACATCACCTTTGGAGGAGTTCTTGCAGATGAAACTCTACTAAAAAACACTCCTGGACAGGTGGTATTTTCTAGGTTGCTTCTCAGAATTAAGTTTTTAAGTAATGGTTACCTGGTGGACGAATTATAAGATAAAAATATGTATGTCCAAGAATAACCCACATCATGCTGATAGTTCGAATGCCATTTATTGATTCTATTGCACCATTTGGTGAACTAGTCGATAAAACAGCATGACTATTCTTTACAATAGAAAAACAATTCAATATTTTAACTGCTAGTTTCCCTACGAAAAATAAAGAAATGTTTTAAGCAATTATTAGATAGTAAATAATGCTGGCATATCATACTTATTTGGGTATTAGCTTCATAGAACAATATCTGTGGAGGAGAGATTTTTCAGGACATTTTCAGCCAAATTGGCAAAAATTATTCTGAAAGATTTCTCCTCCTCAGTGATGATCAGCAGTTATTTTGATCCGTGTAATAGACTTATCCATAGGGAGCTAACGTAAGGATAAACAAAAGTTTTTAAAAGTTAAAAGTGGATGCATTGGAATGCATTGAATTCACGATGGCATATCCATGTGGAGGAGCTTCTTTAAAGGAAAATTTGCATCCAATAGGCATGGAAATTTCACGAAAATTCCAGACGAATATTAACATTGTTGAATATTAATGGAAGTTAATGCAACTTTTAAGAAAAATATTGCAAAATCTGGCTAAAGCGTATATATACCTTTTCTCCTCGTAGGGTCTTTTAAAAGAATATCTTCATTTGAATTTACAACATGACTTTCGTCAGCTTCATTCTCTTTCATTGGCACATGCTCAGATGCATCACTTACAGAATATACTGTGTCTAGTTTATACCCTAACATATCAACCACTGTACCCAAGAAACACAACAATAAAATTATAATACATAGCACTCTAAACGGAAGTAATAAGATCGACCTTATTAAGGGAAGAAACAATTGCTGAAGAAAATGTTAACTATTAAAAAAATACCCTAAAATGTCAAAAAATATTTTCTTCCACAAACACTTTCTTCCCTTAAGGTATTCACAAATACATGAAAACGAGGTGTTGGCTGCTCAAAGTAGAAACTTGTTGCAATGCAATAACTTCCTTTTTGTGCAGGGAATGTGAAATCACGGCACAAAAAGGAAGTTATTTCATTGCAACAAGTTTTTACTTTGAGTAGGCAATGCCTCGTTTTCACGTATTTGTAAAAACCACAATAATAAGCATTAAAGTCAGTGATAAAAATAAAATTTAATAAGCAATGTGGAGGAGTGATTTTTAAGCATAGTTTCAGGCTACAAATCCCATCTCCACAGTGATTAGGTACTCTTTGTTCAATCACTGAAAGTACAAGGGATTATTTCTAAATTATGTGTGAAGGACTACTGTTTTGGAACAGTAAATAATAATAAATAATAACTACCCGACCAATAAAAATTTGTTAAAAGTCCGCAGTAAAGACACTAAAACAATCTCGGTTGACATTGCTCCAACAAAAGAATCGAAAGAGAATTTCAGGGCGACTACACGATCCATCAGCTAAGTTTATTATTGTTCTAAAGGAACAAATAAACACTGTGAAGAAGTCTTAATATAATCACCATGTCTGAAACCATGCAAAGCAGGGCTTAAAATAACCGCCAATTTGGCAGAACATATTTTGAAAAAAAATCTCTCCTCCACAGAGATGATCGGCAGTTATTTCAAATCCTGCAAAGATATACACAGTACTATATTAAAAAACTCCTCCACAGGTGATGCCAATATTTATTTTCAGGCTTGATGCTAAACATTTCAGTAAAGGCATTAAGGTAACAAGCTTAAAAATGATTATTTTCAAGATCGTCCACTTAGTACCCTTTTCCGTAGATATGAGATCCTTACAGAGTAAGTATAAAACCAGTTTTGTAATGCTTAGGCTCCTCACATGAAATACCAGGATATGGACCAAATGCTATTGATAATTCTATAAAAAAATTGTATATATACCAGTGGTGAAATAAGAGCAACTAATCACTGCGAAGAAGAGATTTTTGAGCATACCTTCTGCCTTTACAACCTGAAGCTATGCTCAAAAATCTCTCCTCCACAGTGATTATTTCAGAATATCTTCTTTTGACTTTCGCATGGAATTAACTACCTAATGGAAATCAACCCCAATCAAAGACACGTCCCAAAGAATTTATTTGAATACATAAAATCAAAGGTACGGTATTGAAAGTAGCCCACCAAACCAAGTGAAAGTTAAACCCAAGCACATAAATATGATTTACATACATACATGCATTATATGTCAGTGTTTGAAATAATGTATTTATTAAGATGGTAAAATCTCAGTTCAAATAAACAATTGGAACACCTTTTTCAAGGTAAAATTATGTTAGGTCACTGCAGAGGAGAGTAGTGAAATTTCATATCCAGGATAAACACCCAAATTTTACATGGCATTAGAATTTCATGTCCTTATTAAGTTGATAATGTTTTAGGTCAAATAAACAATTGGAACACATTCATCGAAGTAAAAGTATGTCAAGTCACTATGGAGGAGAGTAGTGATATTTCATATTAAGAATAAACACACACAAACTTTACATGGCATTAGAATTTCATGTCCTTATTAAGTTGATAAAGTTTCAGATCAAATAAACAGTTGTAACACTTTCATATCATAGCTTGAAGCAATGTCTAAAAATAACTTCTCCACAGAGGATATGAATTGCATACATACACTATACATCATTACACACCATAGCACTATATACCATGCATCAATGTATAATAATATACTTATAATACTAATTCTGTACTTATAATATATTTATGTTGTGTTTTGGGACTATTTAATATAAGTACATTACAACATGGTTTCTATTTAGCAGTGACATTTAACTATTATATACATAACATTTAATAAAAGGTGTTTATCATCATCTGTTGTTCAAATCAAGGATGAAAGTGCTGCTTTATTAAAAATCCGGAATAAACGATAATTTAAAATAGTATCTCTGTGAGTCACCCCCATAGTAGGCGACAAAGGGAAATTTTGACATTTTGTGTGTCTAGATGGTCGGAAAATGCTCTTGCCAGACTAAAACCAAGTAGTTTAGTAGCTTGAAATATGTTTACCTTTCTCTCTAACATTGGTCATTAATTAGGTTAAAATCACAAATCTCGTCTTACTAAGCAAAAGTCCCAGTTATCTGCTGTACCACTTAACTGTATAACTAATGAAAACTTCGATTCTAGCGTTTCCTCTGTTGGTGTCTAAAGATCAGTGAGAAAGATCGTCTTTCAGAGAGAAGCGTTGGAATTGGGTTTTTGTTGTTAACATAAGCATGAAAACTTGTAAATTTACAAATTCATTCATGTTAACGGAATCCTAAACTTTTCTATTTCTAGATGAAATCCAAAATATAAATCTTATAACACCAGAAATCCGGATATCCGGATAAATCCGAAACTCTTTCATCCTTGAAAATTAAAAATAAAGATAATAAATATAACAATGCAACAGAAGAATACATTTCCTTAAATTAATTTAATTTTATCATAAAATAATAAAATGTTTTTTA
>JAULBZ010001700.1:6663-21072 GCA_032360805.1 Neoturris breviconis | reverse complement strand
CGTCAGCGAACAACTCATGTTGCGCAAAAAGTGTAAACAACGAAACTGCGCATGCTTACAACTGATCGCTGACGGCCACGCGCCTAAAAGTCGCTGTATGGAGATTGGCCTACAAATAACTTCCTTGCCAAAACAAGCGCAAACGTCGAAACGACCTTGATTCTTTGCTTTTTCTCTCTTTTTTCTTTACTTTTCCAGTGAAGAATCGCTCCGCTTCCTGAATTGTGTGAATTTTCTATTCGTGTCGTTTTCCTCCGCTTTATTGTCGTTTATTCAGATTATTTGGCAGGAGCCTTACTTGTCAAATGTTGCTTATTTATTTTTTTTGGCACTCCACCGCAGATGTTTTTTTTGTGTTTTTTTGCCTTCGTTAAGCTCTGCGGAGGAGAGTGCTGGGAGTGAGGAATTATTAGCCAATTACTTAATTTGAATCTATCGTTGTGTTTCCATCATATAACCTACAACATATAAACTACACTTGCAGTAAACACATCTCAGTTGGCACTCGACGTCTAATCAACGTCGAAAGGAAGTCGTCTAAACGTCAGAACGACGTCTTTACGACGTTGATTAGACGTGCCTGCAGCGATCCGATCAACGTTGAAATAACTTCAAAATAACTTTTTTGACATCACGTGACATCGCTAAAGCATATTTTTCAACGTTGATCCGAGGTCACGTACTAACTGAGCTATAATGTATTTAGTTAAGCAAAAATATAAATAATAACGAAATAAAAGTATATACAATAACAGAATCATTCTTCCTCGTTGCTTTATTTGCTATCGGTCTTTTGGTCTTCGTTGTATTGAATAGGGCTTCGATTAACCAATGTTTAAATTCTCCAACATTAGTATATAAACTATATGCATTAGGTCCACCACATTTAAAGCCACTTGATATAATACCATTTATGTACCAAACACCTAAAATTCAAGACAGAGCTTTAAGGTGGATGACGAAGCAACCATGCTGACTATTTGAGGTACCAGGGCCTATAGCAACAGGCCACTAAAACAGACTCCAGGAATAAAAGTCCGTAGCAGCCGTCTTTTAAGACCTAAAACTTTGATCCATCAGATCTAAGGTCAGGACCGCTAGTCCTGAAATGTTTTTTCATTTTTGCGGACATCAGTAGCCACACCATAGACATAGATAGAGAGGTAGAAGGACAGGTGGTGGTTTTTACACTTCCTCCTCTTTGGGCGCAGGAAATGAAACGAAACAACGTGAAAACGTCGTCGCGACAATGTTTTGACGTTGCTTTGACTTCGTGTGACCATTGGGATCAACGTCTATATAGGTGAGAACCCGTCTTCACATAAAAAGAAAGAAGGGCTATGATTAAGGTTGCAAGCATATAATATCAATACTCACCATCTTTTTTGCAAGCCATCCCTCCACCACTGTCATTATTACAGGGACTAATAGTTGCATTCGCGTCACCTGCACATATCGTAATGTTCTTATTGATAGTGTTGTTATATGATATGCCAGCGTTACATATTGAATAAGGAACTGTTTTTATTGCAGCATAATTAAGTTCTTCTGTATAATTCCCTTGATATTTTGTTAGACCCCAACCAATTATGGTACATTCCTGATTAGCTTGTATCCGTTTATTATTATCAGGCAAACAGATCGAGGCTTTATTCGAGTCTTCTAACCTTATGCTATCTTTCAATTCCATGATGGCTGAAATGGTCAAATAATTGAATCAATAGAAGCCAGAGAGTAATATGTACTAGAGTTAAGCTGGATTTACATTAGGCAAATTCATTCGCAAGAATTCGAAACCTAATGGCTTCATTTAGAATTCGCACGAACAAATTTGACTATAGTAAAAATCTAACTTTGTAGAGACGACATTTCAATGACGTGACGTCTAATCAGTGTTGAAATTATGTCGTTTAAACGTTTCTTATGAAATGCCCCTTGCACTATTCATTTGGTTTACAACGTTATTTCTAACAGAGAAATATTATTAGGGGTTAAATCAACTAAAATTGACAAAATTCAACAAAAATAAATCTGTACAGAGGTGTATTAGGTCAATGAGCTTGCAATGGATTGCTTTATTCGCACAAAAAATCCAATCCATTGCAAGATCATTGGTCCAATACTCTCCTCTGTAGGTTCTATTTTTGAGACTGTCCCTTAGCTATGTTGCTACAAAATTTATGATTTTTGTAGTAACTTTGCTTAAACTTTCGCCAAGTAATGTATACATATTGTGAATTTGCAGGACGTTATTGTGAAATGTGGAGATTAGGTTATGTTAATTTTAAAACAAACATATGTTTCTCTAAACTTTGAATTAACAAGCTAAAATTTAGTATTTGGTGCTGCTAGGTCCTTTAAGCTCTTGTGACTATTGTAGTCATGTTGCTTAACTTACTACTGTTGCTTATACCTGTATCTCATCCAAGATCACACTTACTACAATCTACAAACAATGATTTTCACCGACATCAGTTTTAAATGTATATAGTACACGGAATATTTCTCGTGTTATTTAACGTCATAATAAATACCATAACCAAGCTCGTCCCCAGCACCTTTTGACTTTTTTTTATTTTTCTCGGACCAGGTCCGAGAAAAATAAAAAAAGCCAAAAGGTGCTGGGGACGAGCTTGTACCATAACGTCACTCAAGAAAATATTGGTTATGTTGACGCATTGACATTGGTAAAAGTCGGGTAAGACTCGTCAATATAGGTCAAATGCCGTAAAACTCTGACAATAACCCCTAGGCTTATACAAGTTCGTGAGCCTTCTTTAATGGGCTTATACACGCGAAAGCCAGAAGAACACATTCTATTGATAGAAATTGACGTTACGTATCAATTTCAACCAATGGAATGTCTTCTTCTTTTGGCTTGCTTTGCCTATTGGGTTAACTTTAAAACAAAATAAAAAACAGATTACCAATATCATTTTCAGCTACAATAAAGTATAAATGTTCTCTAGGATGAAATTTAATCAAATAATCAGCATGTCGAACTATTCTTTTAACTCTCACACTTTGTTGTCCAATTGTGTAATTCGTACGATAGTCACTACCAGCAACCACAATAAATTCTGCTGGATTTTCACTAGTATATTCTTTATCTAGAGAAGATCGAAAATAAAAGTTCACAGCATGGAAGCCTACTGAATACGGGCCAGCTACAAATCCGAACTTATGTATTGTCATACGCGTTATAAGCATCAGGAAATTGAGCTGAACCTCATGATGCTTAAAAATGTGTTGTTTAAAGGCGCAAAAAATGATGATGCTTAATTAGAGAGGTGCTACAAGACAGTGTAAACCAATAGTGATGCTTAATTAGAAAGGTGCTACGAGACAGTCTAAATCAATAGTGATGCTTAATTAGAGTTCCATGTATCATATTAGTCATGATACGATGGTGATGCTTATAATGGTGATGCTTATTAAAAAACGTGTATATTGTTATACGAAGTTATAAAAGTCCGTATTCACTGGTCTTTTATACTGTGACTAATTTTTTATTACGATTAACGATTCTTAACCCGGTTAAAACCGGAATTTTTTGCCTTATATTACCGAAGGGGAAAGGGCGCACAAAGTACCCACAGCCTTATATTTCCGAACCACTAATGCTTATGGTCACCACATTTCAATACCATACCATTAACAGAAAAAAAGTTATGGTAAAATGAAAATGCCGCCGGCATTAGTGGCAGGCCAGTAGTGACACGCCAGTAGTGACACGCAAGTAGTGGCACGCCAGTAGTGACACGCCAGTAGTGGCACACTGACAGAGTTGTCGACTTGTAATCTACAGGTTGAATCCCACCTCTGGACACAAAGCCACATCCTGGGAAGCACTGCCGCCAACTTGTTAGCCCTGTAATAGTAGTCTAACTTGTTCCAGGGCCTCAGAGTTGGAGAGGGACAAAAACGTACCACCTCTCCTAGCAGTGGTCTCGGCCTAGAGAGGGGGAATGACTAAAAAAACAATGATCAGTATAGTACAGAATGGCAAGACAAACTTGATTAGATGGTAAGATTAAATAACTGGAAGGGAATAACCTAACAATTGATATATGTATCAAATGAGCATATAAAGTCAAATATACGTCAACATATAGCGTCATTTTGACGATGGTTAGATGTGGTTGTGTCGGCAGTGTACATACCAACACAATGAGCAGCAGTTAGAACAAAATGTTCAGAAAGTATAGATCCACCACACTCATGAACACCATTCAATCGTAAACTAACATGCCATTTCCATTGTGATTTTCTACTCTTTTTACCACCTATAATTCGTTTAACACGATTTTTATTCTCATCTCGCCCACAAGTAAGCTTTTCCTCTAAAAATAAACAAGTACAATACAGTTTTCAAAACTATGCGTTGAAGGTTGATAAAATTTGAAATCAGACATATTTTTGAGAAAGTCATTGAAAGCAGAGCTAATATATGGTCCTTAGTTACAACTACACGCTAATAAGGAATTAATAATAGACGGTCCTTAGTTTCTTAATCAATTTTTAATGTTTATAATTAAAAACAAGAAGAAAAACAATTTTTGCGAAAAAAAATATTTCCAGGTAAAATTATATAATGAAAACATCATACAGTTTCTACTAATATTTCCTATCAAATTGTTCAATACAGTTTGCACTAATAACATACCAAGTTTCATGAAAGCAAGGCGAGTCCAAGATCTCCAGGGGGCGGAATCCACCCCTTAGTTTTGAAGGTTAAGGTTAACCCTATTTCTACTGTTATACTTTTTTTATAACTTCAAAATAATTTGTGCAAAAATTCCGAATTTCATATTAGGAAAAAAGACTTAAATTTTGATTAGCAAGACGAACTGTGCACGGAAGTTCGCATTTGTAGAAGCAACAAAATTTGTCGAGTTTGTAAAAAGTCCTAAGTCTTAAGTCTACTCGGATAAACCTCTGAGATAAACCTCAAGGGACGTCTAGTGGTCATTTTAAGCACTTGCGTTTTGCTTGTGGTGTGTATTGCTTGCTAAAATTCAAAAACGTCTCATAATTTACGTGAGTAAATTTCTTGTAGGATCATTTTAAAAAAAATAAGCGGGTGTGGAATAAGATAATTTTCCCTTAGTGACCAATTTTTTGACAGGTGGTAAAAATATTTTTTGGATTTTTTTTTCTTATTATTTTTGCTTGAAAAACATTCGGACAAATTATGGAGAGAAATAAAAGTTACCCCTTAATTTTTTTTAACCACCTGTTTTACCTTAATGAACCTTGTTCATCACAAAAATAATTTTGCAAAATAGTTTATTATAGGTTGATCCAACTTTCTGGAAACTTTCAACAGTACTGCATGGTTCTATCAAAAGTTATGGAGGTGGCACAATGTGCACCCAACCTCCAGATTCTCAGAGCTTTAAAAAGCCCAGTAGCAATAGTGGATTTCATCTAGGCAAATTTGTTCGCACAAATTCTAAATGAAGCCATTGCATTGGTTGAAAGTGACGTCACCTATCATACCTACGTTCGTTCCATTGCACAAATGTAAACAATGTATGTGAGCTAATTCATAATCACAAAGATTTGGAAGAAACCTTGAAACTTCTGAACATAACTCTGATTGTCGTAACCCAATAACGGATACAACTAAAATATAAAGCAAATGTATTCAATTTATGATCGTCTATGAAATATAACCTGATGGTAAATGGTCACCGATAGGCTGATGGTAAATGGTCATCGATAGGCCGATGGTAAATGGTCATCGATAGGCTGATGGTAAATGATCACCGATAGGCTGATGGTAAATAATTGGTCAAAGATACCCTGATGGTTGGTAAATGGTCACGTGATGGCCGAATGTCAAAACAAAGTAAGAAATACATAAATTTCTGGAATTTTCGGAATGAAATTGGTTCCTGTGTAATATGAATTTTGCAGGTATTACAATTTACGCTCACCATGAATATAGACAAATGGTAACACACGCTACTCTTGAGTGCCTAATAAGCATTTCACCGCTTATTAATTCCACACACTCACTCTTATTCCACACGCTCCGCCTATTAATTTCACGCACGCACTCTTATTCTACACCCTCCGCTTATTAATTCCATATTATTGCACCCTCCGCTTATTGAATATTGAAAAATAATCATTGACATCAGGTAGAATAACAGAATTTTCACTAATTGAATTGCTTGATGTGTATATCCTGCTATAATCTTTCCCGCTCAACCTCTCCGCTTATTCCAACCTACGGAGATGTTCTGACCCTCCTCCCCCATTAATTCGGCAGTCGAGAGTACATATACTGAGATCTATTAGGTCTCCAAGAGGTTGCTTTAGCACTTGAAAATAAATCATTGGACAGGGACGGCGACACCTGGGGGACCAGGAGGGCCTTGACCTCTCACTTTAAAATAGTAAATTTTTTGAAAAGTTTATCTTTGAAGAAAAATGATTTGCCGTATTTTTGAATAATTTTTAGCCAATCAGGAGTACCAAATGTTGAACCTAACCATGGTGGGTCCTCCTTTTCTTAGTCACTATATTGTGACCCACCCACTTTCAAAAAAGTTTGACTGGCCCCGTATTTTGTATTTTTTGCTTCTTGCAATGATTATTAAATTTTGTTGCACCCAACTTTAAAAATAGTTAACATTGATGTGGTACAACTTATTATCCAATTAGAATATCATTTTTCATTACTGACGTCATAGAGGACTTGACATTTTCAGGTTTCTTTGAAAGAGGACATTAAATGTAAACCGGCGGCCTCCCGGTATAGAAACAGTGCCATCATTACATGTTAATATACGGTTATTAAATTATTAATAATGTAAACAAATAGAAACTTGTAGTTGTTATTCTGCGCATGCAGTTAGCCACGCAGTATTATTTAAGATATATGCGTAACTAGATTTTTGCTTCACAGGCTTTGAAAGTTTTATAACCCTATATTTTCTACTAAATTTTGACAAAACAAAAAAGCTTACGATTTCTAAGAAGAAAAAATAATAATAATAAAATGTACGGTCTTACCATATGTGAAGAGAAGCACATATATCTGTAAGACGACCATTACACCATGAGTTCAGTTCAAACTTTCAAGGTCTTCTTGCACAGTAGGAGCTTGCTTCTTTTTTTTGCTTACAAATTCATTCTCTTGCATAACAACTTTAAAAATCCTTCATAATTTCTGTTTATTCTCGCTAAATAATGTATTTTGTGTTTTTAGGCTAACTCTTTTAATTGTAACTTAGATCTACTAGCATATGGATAAGCATGGAAAATCTGTTATTTATAAGAGATAATTCGCAAAAAAATATGTACATCGTTCCCCAGTAAGCAAAAACTTGTTCAAAGTCCAACCATAAAGACACTTGACGTTATTTTAGTGTCTTTACTGCGGACTTTGAACAGGTTTCTACCCACTGGGTTTCACGAATTAATATCATTTGAAAGGGGTCTCTATAAATTTAATATTTGCGGAGAAAAGTAGTGAGTCAATGATGTCATCATTTATTGGTTTCTTTGTAGAAGATAAACCAATCAAATGTCCTTGACATAACACCCTTCTATGCACAGTTATTTTATTAGCAGACTAGATACAGCTACCTTAGTTTTGGCTCATTGAAGAACGACCCTTATAACACTACAGGTATACGACGTTGGATTAACGTCGAAAAAATCTCAAAACGATTTCGCGACGTCGTTTTGACTTTGTTTCGACGTTGATACGCCGTCGTGTGTCCATACAAACCTCTAACTCAGTAGATATACTATATGATCTATCATTATCAGCTCTTGACGTCCGATAAACGTCGAAACTTCATTTTATGTTGAACGAAAATATGATTTCAAAATAACGCCCTTTAAACGTTAAATAGGAGTCTCGCACAACCTCGTTCCCAGGGCTTCTTCTCTCTTGACGTGGGATCGAGGTTGAGATACGCAGCCACTAAATCAAGTTTAACCAAACATTCATATACATTAAAAATCTTATCAATGACAAGCAAAAGCTTTATAAACCTACAAATCTTTAACGTTGTAGGCAAAACTTGTTCAAAGTCCACGTTGTTCAAGCGTCTTTACTACGGACTTTGAACAGGTTTTTGCCCACTGGGATAGCTATCAAATCTTAATCTAGAGTAGATTAGATTAGATTCTAGAATAGATTACACCTTACTTACACTTGACGTCTAATAAATGTCAAAAAGACGTCACTTTGACGTTACTATTAACTCAGTGAGGTTTGCACTAAGTTGAGAACAGCAGTGTATGAAGAAAGTGTCACACAAGAAGAAACTTCGATGTTTTGCCTGTAGAGTAATGTAATGTAATGTTGTGTCAATTTTAACCAATGGAATGTCTTATTTTGGCTTTTGCGGCTAATGGTAATCAACCTGAGGGGTTTTCTCAAGATTTAATATTATGCAACATTAGTAAATTAAAAAAAATTCAACAAAATAAGAAATCAATCGTTTGCAAAATTGTTTACTCCAGTAAGTATAGGTGCTTCCCACTCCACAAAAACATGTTCAAAGTCTGCAATAAAGACGCTTCGCAGTAAAGACGTTAACTCATTATTCTACTATTTTCATACTACGGCCTCTTCAAAAATAAAGTTTCGGTCTTTATAGAAAGGCTAACCAAGAAAATTATAAATTATTATGTTGATAATAGACATAACATACTGCTGGAGATTGCGGAGAACAGATGTCGTTTTAAAACTCAACGATTTAAGGCGGGTTTTATCAAATAGAACGTTAGCAAAAGTTTCATTCAAGGTAGATTTCCATTAGCGGAAAATTCCGCGCGGAATGCAAATGAAGACATTCCATTGGTAGAAATTGACGTCACACGTCATACCAATGGAATGTCTTCATTTGGATTCCGCGCGGAATTTTACGCTAATGGAAAACGGCCTTTAGAATGTTGATTGATCTGCAATTACAGAGCTTTACATTAAGTTTTGATTGTTTATAATTGAACCATTCACTTTTCCAAGGATTTCCGTTGTTAGCTTCTTTTTGTGTTCAGTTCTCCTCAATAAAAATATATTGTCAAGATTTGTTATCCTCATGTACATAGTACGATCAAGATGTGTGTCATCGTGTAAAATAATCATATGAAAAGTTTAAAATCTTCTCATCTATTCCCACCAAGTAACAAGACACACAGCTACCAAGAAATAAGAAAGCAACAAGGATACAACAATATTTATATTCAGAGGTCACGACTGGAAATAATCCAATCAAGAACTGAATAGCAAAATCCTTCAAATATAAAGTTACGAAATATTACGGAACGGTTTCAGATTACTCCACCACACCCAGTATGTGTATTGACAAAATAACATTAAACTGGTCCGTATGTAGACGTAACGATGTGACATCACTTTCAGCCGATTTATTTAGAATTCTAACGATCACCGAATACTGTGTCGTATCAATGGTCGTGTATATTCATGTATAAAGATGAAAATACAAAGTACGGGACTTTATATCAGTCTGTATTCGACAATATTTCATACTTTACTGATCTTCTTACTCTGATCAAGGTTTTCAGCTGATCATATTGACAGTATAAAGAAAAGAAAAACATGATCGGTCAACTAGATAAAAAAAAGTTCATAGCTTCTCAGAAAGACGTCAAGATAATAATTTGCAGAATTCTTGCCGGCACACGACGTCTGAACAACGTCGAAGCAACGACGTTGTTTCGACGTTGTTCTGACGTTTCTTTCCCAGCGAGAGAGGTTTAATATTACTCTAATTGTTTCTCCCACCCTATATTGCTTACTCCTTACTCCGAATAACATTCTTCGCAGCATTTGGAACCTGGCTGTCAAAATATAATTGGTGTCTTCTCTGATCTTATACCATCAAATTAATTCCACTGAAGAAATGACTCTCCAACAAAAAATCCATTTATTTTCTTCTTTCAGTTGTAGGAAACACATTGAAATCTATATAGGTTAAAGCGATGACTATGGCTAAAGCAAACTCAGTATAGACGACAATAAACAGAAACTCAGTATAGACGACAATAAGCAGTCTGTAACGGTATTATCTGCAACTATTCGCTAGTCATTTACACAGAGTAAATTTATCTTCAACATCGTGATAAACAAGTGATGAAAGAGAGAAAGTATGATGTATAACAGATAATTACCAAATGGGAAAAACTTGTTCAAAGTCACCAGTAAAGACGTCGTTCGACGTTATTCTAGCATTTTTTTTGTTGACTTTGAACAAGTTTTTATGCACTGGGTAATAGTAATAAACTATATTTTTAACAGGTCATGATCTCAATGAATCAATTGAAAGAAACCTGACAGTCTTAATTATTTTTCTTAATCATGTTCAGTTTAGTAAATCATTGGTAAATCTTTAGCAACTATTAGTCATCCACAAACAAGTTGAAATGAATGGAACGATGCATTATAGAAATAAAAATTGATGTCACATTCGAAGTCCATGGTAAAATTAGCGTTTAAAATAATTTTAGATCGACATCTGTATTATATTGCTACCCATGAATAAACTGTATTTGTTTGGTTAAAATGTTCTAGTCAAATCTTATAAAATGATGTCTTTCAAGAAAAACTATCCACGCGTGAACAATCTCGCTTTCAATGCTTGTCTGAGACTATCATGTAGTCGCTCGTTGTTTCTTAGTGCCCAAACTGTGGAATCGAAAGAACAAGAATAAAAGGATAACATTTAATACAGAAAGCATGGATCATTTTCATATCGTTGCTTTTTGACTACCTGAATGTGCACTTTTATTATCATATGACCGTCATTATGCCTTTAAATTTATCAAGGAGTCACAAGCTGTATGAAGATAAACCAAGAACACGAAGTAATATTTGCAGAAAATCGCTATGACGTCAATATGAGGTCATCACATGGTTGGCATCATGCCTTCCAATATCTAAGGGTGTCACAAGCTCTCAAGTGACCAAGTATCATCAAATCAAATTTTCAGAATCACTATGGTCAAATCAAATTTATCAGGGAGTCACAAGCTTTCAAGCGACCAAATATGAAGATAAACCAACAACAGGAAGTCAGATTGTCATCATGCTGTCAATATGCCTTCAAATTTACCAGGTAGTCACAAGCTGCTAAGTGACTTAGTATGAAGATAAACTAACAACGGAGAGTACAATTTTCAGAAACTCCCTCATATGGCTTCCATTTTGCCTTCAAATTTATCTGAGAATCACAAGATGCTCAGTGGCCAAGTATGAAGATAAATCGACAAGGGAAGTACGATTTTGAGAAAATCGTTATGACGTCACTATGGCTGCAAAGTGGACCAGGTATCATAACCATGTCATAAACCTATAAACGATACCAGAACCATAGTTAAAAGCTTATAACCGTAACCAGACCAATTGTATATATATAAATTAAAAAACGTGTAGAGTAATGCTTGAGCCGCAAAAGCCTGTTCATATCAATTTTCTTACAAACTGCAACGAAAGAGAAGCCTTGTTATTATTAATAATATAGCCTTTACATGGATTCCTAAATGAGTTTCACCCTCCCTAAAGGAACTTGCAAACTTATTTGGCAGTCCATGTATATAAGTCAGGATCTACTGAAATACACCTCTAGGTAATAAGAATAGTTACAGCCGTAGCTAAATATGAAAAAATAATAAATTCTTCTCCATTGATTATTTTCACCTATAAGTGATTATCCAACACCACATAATAACATTCTCTGTATATACTTAACTCACCAGAGGGCAAAAACCGGTTCAAAGTCCGCAGAAAATTCGCTAGAACAAACTTTTCAACGTTCAGGGTCTTTACTGCGGACTTATAACAATTTTTTTGCTCTCTGGGCGTTCAGCTTGTAATCGCTTGTTTTTCTTTAATCAAGGAATCAATAAATCTTAAACTCCGGGAAATAACAGAATTTTTGCAAACTTATTTTTGCAGGAACTAAGACTAATCTGGCTCCTTTGAACTTTATAGCATGGGTAAACATTATTCAAAACAAACAACCATCTTCCTTATAATGTAATTGCTGAATATATATTCCATTCGTTCTGAGAACCATTCTTTTTCGTTTTTTTAAGAGAAACTATATATATTTGAAATAATTGATCGAATATATATTTTATAGACACACAAAATGTGAAATATTATACGTGAGATTAATATTAGCCTTTTCTAGGTACTTCAATTTTAACCAACGTGTAAAAGACGTCATTTTCATGACATGTTTAAAGGATTGTAGATGTCACGCTCACCCACTCACCATGAAATCTAATCCCTGTGGGCAAACGACATCAAAACAACGTCGCGACGTCGCTTTCACGTTGTTTCAATGTTGCACATACGTTGTTCCGACAACGCGTGCTGGCACACGGGAGAAAATTTTTTTTAAGTCCACAGTAAAGTGTCTTTTCTGCGGATTTTGCGCCCATAATTGTTAATTGATGTTGACCTGCTCTAAGTCATTTGCTTACTAGATATCTTGGTAAAATACAAGGCGAATATTTGTTTTATTTTCTTCTGATGAAAAAAATCATTAGCGTAACTCGTTAAGAAATTTAATACATTCTCCATAATACAACAAGTTCGTCTCCAGGGTTTATGATTAACTGTAAGAAAAAATCATAGATATATCTTTTTCAAAATTTTAACCTCTAAGATTTAGGTCTCGTGTATATTACTATTTGTACAAAAAACTTTTCTTTAGTTGTCACAGTTTAGGTTAAATCGCTTCCTTTTGTGTCTTCTGTTAGGTTTTTATCTTTTTTAGGGGTATCGGTAAGTTTTGAGTTGAGATTTAGGTAGCTAGTTCCATACAGATATACAATAACCACGCTTAAATTTTATTTTTAGGTCAGAATTCCGAATCCGTCTCAATGTTTCACAAAGGAACTTCAATACTCCCGTTTAGAAAAAAAATTCAAGTAATTTTTATACGCATGCGCGAACTCTAAAAACGTCTTTAGATCGGAATTTCGACTCTTATTTTCGACGAATCAGTCTCGATGTTTCATAAAGAAATACATACCGTTTATCATCAAATAAGCCGCTAGGGGCTTATTCGCCAAAACACATTTTGGTGGTGGGGACGGGGCTTATTCGGAAACAGTCTAAAAAACGCTAAAAACTTGAAAGCATCAGTCTATTGTGATGACTTTGTCTTTAGTGTTAGTATTCTTACTTAAAGAGGACTTTTAAAAAATCTTCCCCTGTAGCGTTTCCAAAAAAGTCCCGTGATCAGTGTGTCGCTTAAATCCCCGCTAAATTTAAAAAAAATCATCAACCGCCAAATTAAATTCCCGCTAAATATGCCGATTTTGCCAACCACCAAAATTTTTCCCGCAAAAATTTCTTCCCTTAAGGTATCAAGAGTTCTAATCTTAATTACGAAATTGCCGACTTAACTCAAGAAATTGTAATAAGTTTAACCCAATGTGCGATAAAACAGGAGTGAAACCTTACACGACTATTTTTTATCAGTCTAGTTGCACTGAATTAGTGTAGTTTATACTAGTATATTTACGCACTATTGTATATTATCCAACTCTAAATAAAGAATAAATAAATAATAAAATAGCTTGTTTTCCCTATGTCTATACCAGCAGCGATGAATGCGATGGGATGCGAGCTAATTTGCTAAAAAATAATTATTCAATCATTTCGAATATCGGTATTAATGTATGGAAAAAAACGCCATTTCGATGAGCGTGATGATGCTAAATTCATCCCTTATTTTTTAGATCAGAATTTCGAAAAGAAGCATCGATATTTCCCGTTCAAAATCAAATAAATCTAAATAATGTATTTGCGTCAGAATTCGAACTGGTGTTAATGCATCAAAAAAACCCATCAGGATTCACGTTTGAAACAAAAGGTATAATCGCATACAAAACAATTTGAATTATCTGAGGGATCACGTTCTATTCACTTGCATCTGTTTTATCTGTTCTTCAGACTTTTAAAACATTCAAACAATTTATATACTTTTCTTGTGTTGTTGTTCTTCTTTCGAGTTACCATCGCATTTCTACCTATATCTGAGCACACCTTTTGAGCATTAATTCCACTATCCTACAGTATCAAATAATTCATTTTTCCAACTGCTAGCTCTTAACTATTAGTAAATCAACAATAACATAAAACAGACAACTCGATAAAAAGCTAAAATAAAATAGATGTTAAAAATAATTAGAATTTAGAATAAATAAACTATTTGACTAGTCTCTAACCAAGTCTCTGCTACACAACCCCTGTAGATCACCATTGTTGTCATTTTTATTTAGTAACTATAGAAATTTGCCAACTCCCCGCTTATTTACACAGCCTCCTTAAAAAATTTAGAAGAATTTCCACCACCGCTTATTATCACTAGGGGGGGGGGGGGGGGGGGGGGGGGGGGGGGGGGG
>JAULBZ010001699.1:0-21075 GCA_032360805.1 Neoturris breviconis | reverse complement strand
ATGTATGATAATTTTATGCAACCAGAAAATAATTATTTCTTTTTCATGGTAGCTTTGGTACCATTATTAATTATAATACTGCAATGAAGAGTGGAATCAAGCATATTTTGAATAAATCAATTAACAATGAATAAATTATCATAAATTAACCCATTTTGTGTTAATGAATTATTCTGATGTCAATGTATTACATTAACTGCATAATTAAACAGACTAAGAGAGAGGATCAACCTTCGTCTGTAGATCAGGCTACTCCCTCCTCAATCTTTTGAGGTGGTTTTTGAGATGGTTTTTATGACAATAATTACTTCCAATGCAAATTAGTAATATAAAAGATAATGACTCTTAATAAAAAGATAATGAATAATAATGAAAATATATTCTTCTGTTACATTGTTCTATTATGTAGTGCTTTATAACATCAGCTAATAAAAACCATTCTATATATGTACAGTGCCGTAACCATTGTGGGGAGGGGAGAGCCCCCCCAATATTTTTTCTACTTTCTACTATGTTATCATTTTTTACATTTGTAAGGATTGTGAAGTTTAAAAAGTTTAAAAATAGGTCAATCTTTAGACCTTTGCACATCTCCATATTACAAACTTCTCTGGGGCTTTGACCCTGACCCCACTTAGGGGGATTACACCTCAAGACCCCCTACTGTTGATTGTACTTACAGTAGCTTAAGGCTCCATAGTGATTATTACTCATATTTCGAGCACTACAGGATATTTCTATTTCATATATCATAGTCATGACAAAGCACTTGAAGCAATGACAATGAAAGGTGAAGCTGAAAATAAAACAAGGTTTCATGCTGTCACAACAGCTCTTAAAGGAGACCACTATCCTGCTACTTTAAAAGTAAGTAAAGAACTACGCATAAACAATGTGGAGGAGTTCATAAGTCTAAAACTAAGAATCCACTCCTCCACACAGCTTATTTACAGTTATTTGGAACCAAGATAATTTTTTGTGTGTATCTATGTGCCATAGACTTGTAAGAATTCATCATGCATCAAAGTTTGGATGGGCTATTGCTATCACTTTGTGGCAGCGGTGGCCTGCTTTTTTTTAATAGACCATGTTCCCGAAAGGCTAGCATTTTGAAATTTTGAATCCTGGCAATATTCTAGAGGGTACTTTTTGATTTCGTCCATTTGGTCCAAATTGCATTTTCGGTCCAATGGACAAAAAAGGTGTGGTACTGTCCTGAAATTTGGTTATGGCATTCTAGGCAATATTATGAGACCGCTGGTCAATTTATTTCAATTTCGTCAATTCGGAAGTGGAGACTTTATAATTTTATGATTATTGTTGACTTAGAAATTTTTGGAATTTTGTTTATAAGGATTTAACCAGATTTACATTTGGACATTTTGACAATTAACTTTTTTGTGAGACTTTGACCATTTTTGTAATTTGGGAAAGCTCTCTCTTCAATTTTTTGAGATGATAAGTGATATTTTTTATAAAAATATTTTTTTCCAATTTCAAGAATTAAAGTCTCTATTTTGATTTTGGAAAGCTTCCTTCAATTTTGAAATAACTATTAATGTTATATCCACTTAAGGGTCGTAAAACATTTAATTACTACTAGGAGTATTAAGTTTGTTTTTATAACATCAATATTTACTCTCAATGCAAATTACATAATTCAACAGAGGAAGATTTTTTAATAAAATCTTATAAAAAGATAATGAATAATCAAGAAAATATATTTTTCTGTTACATTGTTCTATTCTCTAGTGCTTTATAACATTAGCTAGTGAAAACGATCATATATTATATAAAATGGATTTATTAATAAAACTTTAATAGGGCTAGCAAAAACCATCCATATTTTATTTGGTGTGTACGTAATGCTATGATTTATAATGTGTGTATGAAAAACACATCCACTATGGAGGAGGGACTTTTGAGCATTGCTTTAGGCTATTATTTGAAATTTCACTACTCTCCTCTACAGTGATTTAATATAATTTTATCTTGATAATGGTGTTCCAATTGTTTATTTGAACTGAAACTTTATCAATTTAATAAGGACATGAAATCCTAATGCCATGCAAAATTTGGGTGTTTATCCTTGATATGAAATTTCATTACTCTCCTCCACAGTGACCTGACATACTTTTACCTTACTTTTATATTGTGTTCAAATTTATTTGACCTGAAACTCTACCATCTTAATAAAGGCATATTTCAAACATCATATAATGTGTAAATCATATCATATTAAGTTTTACTTGATTTAATGGGCTACTTTTAATACTGTACCTTTGATTAAGGTTTAATTCATTATTATTTAATTGTTCACATGAAAATTTATAGGAACAAGCATGATTGAAATTTTGGAAAAATGAGAGACATTACTATGAATGAAGAATCAAATGCAAATAACCCACATATTATTTTTTTAATAAGTGGCACATCAGTACACTTGTTACTTTTTATGGCGAATATATAATAATTAAAAATTTTATTTACAGGTTGCTTGTCTGCAAATGATAAATGCACTAGTTGCTACTCCCGATGATTTAGATTTCCGTTTGCATTTACGTAATGAAATTATACGCGAAGGATTTGCTGAAGCTTTACCAGGTTTACGTGACATGGACACAGAAGATTTAAATGTTCAATTAGATATTTTTGATGAGCATAAAGACGATGATGCTGTTGAATTTCAGCATCGATTTAATGACATTACAGTGCATATGGAAGATATTCAAGAACTGTTTAACGTACTACATACAGTTGTGCAAGACACTGGAGCAGAGTCCTACTTTCTCTCTATCTTACAACATTTATTACTAGTCAGAGATGATGTTTTTGCAAGACCGCAATATTTTAAATTGATAGAAGAATGTACGTCGCAAATTGTTTTACAAAAGAGCGGAGTAGATCCTGACTTTGGTGCACGAAGATTAAAAATTGATATTGATACTCTAATAGGTGAGAACTAGAGTATGATCAGTATTTAAAATATGTTTTGTCTAGAAAGTCTGAAGCAATGCTCAAAAATCCCTCCTCTACAGTGATTATTTGCTCTTATTTCAAACACTGATGATACCAGCTATTTTAAGTATCGACTACAAGTACTTTGAAAAGAGTTTTATAATCCAGAATTAAATCAACATTAACCTTACCAATAAATTATATTCTTTGAAATCCAATTGTAAACAGTGGAGTGCTTAAGATATCTTATGCTGAGAGTCGATACTTATTTTAACTCCTTTTCATCATAAAAACACTAGTCCTTGAAATGAGAATAAATTATCACATGAGAGATTATTTAGTTTCAGGCATCTGGACTGAGGTTTGTACCTATTAGTCAGACATGGCAGGAAAGTATTCCTTTTCTTTCAAAACTGATTTCATTACTTTTGTAAAATAAAATAATCTTTCAGATAGTCAAGTCGAGGGTGCTAAAGTGGAAGAGTTTGATAAGAAGATTAAGATTATTGAAGAAAAGGTGTGTTTTTATGTTTAAATGATAAGTCTTCAAAATAGAACCATAACAGAAGAACTGAAAGATTGAACGGAAAGTATTTTATTTTGACATTTTCTAGTTTTGAAGGACACAGAGTCTGTTTTCTTTTCTCATTACTTGTGGGATTGTCCCTAAGTTATTTGCTCAAGATTACAGTATATAATCACTGTGAAAGGGTGAATAATCACTGTGGAAGAGTGAATTTGGAGCATAGTTTTCGTCTACAAAACCTGAGGGCTTGCTTACAATAATTTCCTGCTTTTATTTTGAGCGCTGATTTATGAAAAGCAGCATGACGAGACTCATCGTATATTTCATGACCAGACATGATTCTATGATTCTAAATAAATAATGGTTGACATAATAGCAAATAGTCACTATGGAGGAGTGAATTTGGAACAGAGTTCCAGGCTACAGACCCTGGAGCTATGCTCAAAATCCCTCCTCTGCAGTGATTATTTACTCTTATTTTGACCACTGATCTTATTTTATCTAGCTGAAAGAAGAAACGACAAAACGTTCTGAAGCTGAGGCTAAACTATCATTGGCTGAAACTAATCATCAAGCGCAACTAAAAAGTCTAGATGATATGGTTGCATCTTTGAAAGCTGGAGGAGCTGTGCCTTCTGGAGGTTCGTTTCATGCTTTGATATTATGAGACTTTCCTCTTGATCTAATCAGAACTAATCCTTTGGAATCCTTTCATACACGTAAATAAATTAAAAAATGATTTTATTCTTGTCTATAATTTGTGTCACCAACCTGGTAATGAGTGTACTATAATATAACTAGAAACATCCAATTGTATGATGCTCCATACTGTTTAAAAGTTCCACTAGTTCCACTCCTGCGAGTCATACATATGTTTTGAGCAACCAGAAAACTGTTTATTGTATAAAAGGATTCCGTGTGTCCATGGTACCGAAAAGTTGGTCACAGTTATTTTAAATTATTTAATTACTTTGCAAAAATTATTTGCAGGTATAAATTAGGGTAAAATTTGTTCATGTTTTGTAGGAATATGAAGTTGCAAATGCTTAGTTCAGTGCACCAAGTAAATGTTTACACAAATAATATTTTTTATATTGTAGCTCCTGCTGCTGGACCACCTCCTCCACCACCTCCACCACCTCCACCAGGAGTAGGAGGAGGTCCTCCTCCACCACCACCACCACCTCCACCAGGAATGGGTGGTGGTCCTCCACCACCGCCTGGCGGTCCTCCATTACCACCTGGATTTGGAGTACCCCCACCTCCCCCACTACCAGGAGGTGCTCCAGGTCCACCACCACCACCTCCATTCCCTGGTGGACCTCCTCCTCCTGGTGGTCCACCTCCTCCACCTGGTATGGGTTTTGCAGTTGGTCCAAGACTTCCACCTGGCTTAACACAAAAGAAGAAATATGCCCCAGCAAAACAAACAAAAAGATTAAATTGGAACACGGCAAGTTTAGTTAAATAAACCCATTGACACATATTAAATTTTGCTCCAATTATATCACTCCTCCACAGTGATAATTTTGTTCTTATTTTAAGATTGGTGACTTTTAGTATTAGCAATATTATTACAGTACATTTATTTTGAAGAAAGCTCTCTTGAGTGAAATAGTACATTGAAATGGAGGAGAGCTGATGATCTTCTAGTTAATTGTTCTCTGTAATAATTTCTGAAATATCACCATTTGAGTTGCCAAAATAAGAGTAAGATAAGAACTGTGGAGGATGTTTGAGTATACTTCTCTATTATGTACTCTTATTTCAACCACTGGCAATGTAGTAAACATAATAGGTTTTATTATGTATTATGATATAGAAAGATGCTAATTGCTTTGTGTCGAGCACAAGCAGTATCTGCTTCTTTGTGTTTATCTGTTGTTATGATTTATGTATTTTATTTTCGATTGGTTTTTAGATACATGCAACAAAGATCAAAGAAAATACATTCTGGACAAAAGTTAAAGAAGAAGCTTTGGAGAAAGAAGGTTACTTAAATTTGATATCCGAAACATTTGCTTCGAAAGCTGCAAAGAAAGTAGGTGATTCAGCAGATGGAAATAGTGGAGCACCTGAAAAACCAAAGAAAGGAACTGAATTGAAAGTTTTAGATCCTAAAAGTGCTCAAAATTTATGTAAGCAGCCTATTAATTTAAAATCACCGGTAATAAATCTGTCTGTTTGCTGTCAACTGACAAACAACGGCGACATTTTCCAAAATCTTTTACTTGTTTTTTCGTAAAATATTTTCAAATTTCTTCCGAGTCACCAGCAGCAAAGTTGATAAACTAAAACTCACTGTTCTTTAATCTCTTCGTGTAGTCGAACGATCGCACATAAAAATGTAAATATTATTAATTTATGCAAAATTTGAATCGAAACAAACCGTCTTATTGGTTAAATTGTAGCAATTAGAAACAAAATCAAAAAAAGACATTGTTCAAATTGAATATTTGTGTTTAAATATCGTGATGGAAGCAACAGGTGTTATCTCAATGATATTCAATTTAATCAATTATGTTTTTAATGTTTTTATCTACAAAACTGTGTATTCTTGTCGTTAGTTCTCCTTCACTTTCTGTTTAAGTGCTAATCATTATGATCTTACATCTTATGCTAGTGCATGAGGTTAGTGCCAGGCCTTAAATATTTCAAAGACTACAGTCTTTGATGTATCCTTTATAACACTAGCATAAGTCTTTGAACCGTTATTTCCGAGATGTATGAAAACACCGGAGTCATTTCCATCACATTACATATGCTACTACTAATACTTCAAGTCAGTCGAAAGCATCTATCGAAAATACACTTAAACAACAATTAAATATTTCAAGAATTATTTTTTCGAATTTGACTACATAAGATATTATTCGAAAAAATTGGCGGCTTTTTTTTACCCAGTAAATGGAGTAATGAAAAACCAGTTTAAGGTAAAAAAAAGCATACCCAAATACAACCTTACTGAAAGTGTTTCACAATGAAATAAGTAAAGTGTTGTCAGTCTAAACCAATTTGTCTGTCATACTAAAATGATTAAAGTACAATGTTTAATATAATATTGGTTGTACTTGCCCTTCTCTTACGTTATTGGTCACTGTGTAGATGGATTATAGAAATATATCTATGATTTGTAACTTATGCATGTATTGAATGGAACAGTATATGTATTGATTGGATCAATTATATAAAAGATTTGTAATTGATCTACTGTATATTATTATGGTTACATCGAAGGTAGTTGAAGTTAAAGTCGAAGTTGTGTCGCTACTTTAAGAAAATTACAGAAAAAAAGAAACAAAAAAAGCAAAATTAATACAATTTAGAAAGAGATAGAACGTAGAGTTCTTCTACTACCCACTATTATTATAAAAACAAGAAGTTAATGATGCTCAGTTCTGTTTCGAAGGACAATTCAATAACAGTGATAAAGGACATTAAAATCGCAATTCGCCTAATAGAATATAAAAAGTTTCAACCTTGTCAGTTGTGGCAGCTCCTCCAAAAGACCAAACATTAAATAGTTTCCGATAACATAGGTCATTTACTAAGATCAAAATAAGATGGGAGTGTTAGAGAAAAAAATACATTACATACTCATAATATAATAAGAAACAGATTCTTTCATGTTTCATGTTTTTAAGTATGTATAGGTCTATTTTTACAAACAATCTTTCATTTGCTGTCAAATTGAGCCTAAAAATCCCTCATAACGAATCTATGTTTAAAGATTTTTTAAAGAAAAAATGAGTAAAAATTGATGGGAAAGCCGGTCCAAATTTTACCCACATGATATTAAATTTTGAAAAGGTTTTTATAATCATTTAACTGACCACAATAAGTGTCTTTTGACATAAAGGATTTTGAAACATTAAAGGTAGAATTTCATAGCAAAGTTAGCAACCATGGAGAGAAAGTTTTAAATTGCCATTTTAGGGATCACTGATAACTAGGGTGTGTCAATCCATGTAAATACCAAATATTTTCACTTGTAGTCCAAAATTATCCTGTAATGATTATTTGCATCACTCACAGACCCCTCGTCTTTTTTTTCCCCAAGTACCCCTTGACTTTTTTTACCCCATTCATGTATTATGTGTTGATGTGTGCATTTGTGAAAGGGCATGCAATGACTGCTACTTTCTGTGAATGTATTATTGCAGCCACTAGTGGAGAAGTCATTCCTTGTGTGTAAGCCTATTGTAAAAGTCACTCGGTTCACATTAGGAATGTATGAGTCGAAAATTATTTCTAAAATAGGATGTTACAAGCGTAAACATAAGTGTTTAATATCACCTATGGAGCTTGTGTAAGGTCATTAGTGGAAGAAAGTCATATATGCCAAGATCTCATTCATATTCTCTTTGATGCTTAGTTACCATTTTTACTAGCAATATTTGTTGGTTCTATCAAGATGCCCCATCAAGAAATTAAAAAGAAAATCTTTCAAGTTGATGAAGAAGTTATATCAGTTAATGCTTTAGAAAATTTAATAAAATTTTTACCAACCAAGGAGCAGGTAACATTCGAATTATTGAAATTTTTACGAAAAGGGGAGTGGGGGGGAAGGGGCACTTATTTGAGGGGACGTTTAAGCGGTGCATTGTGGTATGTGATTACTCTTGATTGAATAATTGCTTATCATCAAGAAAGATTACTTTTCATGATAGCCTTGATGACGTCATATAATGACATTTTTGCCCCAGACCTTAATGGAATTAACAAAAGGCCTGACCTTTATAGGGTTGACCCTATTTTATCTGGGGGCGCAAAAATGCCCTACCCTGCAGGTTTTAATTAATAATTTTTCTATTGTGCATAAAAATAACTGAAATTTCACTCTGCCACAATACCTATTACAAACATTTTTATGGAAAAAAGATTTGGTGATCTTTGTAAGTGCTGCGACCAAACCTATTTTGTTTTCAGTCATTTTTCATAATTTGCACTGAATTTTGACGAAATAACACTTTGAACACATAAAATACGATTTTCTATTGTTTTCAAGGATTTCTATTTTTCTCAAGACAATAGTAATACAATGGCCTATTGCATTATAAAGTTTTAAGTATTTTTAATTGAGTTTATTTAGGACATTATCTGGACATTATTAAGGGGATAGGACATTTTTGCCCCCCATCCCCCCTCCAATCCCTTCTCAGATAGAATATGCTGCTACCCAAAAGACTCCAGATAAAATAAGATTAAAAGGACTTTTTCAGTTAGAAATAGCCTGTTCTAGATAAAAACATAATCTATTTCAAATTCTAAGAGCAACTTGTAACTTGAGGGTTTCTTATAACGATTTTACTTTTCATTTAGATGGATCAATTGAAGACTTTTGCAAGTGAATATGATGAGCTCAATGAAGCAGAAAAGTTTGTTTTTCAAGTATGAATTATCTTCCAGTCGTTCACCCTTTCAACTTCATTAAAATAGTGATAAAAATAAGAGTAATAATCACTGTGAAGGAGGGATTTTTGAGCATTGCTTCAGGCTGCTCAATTATCACAACCGATAATGGCAATACAGTAAGTTATGAAGCTGGTAAAAATAGTTTTATATCTTTGTTTAACAAAAGATGTAAATTTGTATGTAGTTAATGTTTGCGGGGATAAAAAAGAAGCCTGTATCCAAAACAAACGCTCCAGCAACAAATTTAATGAACTAAAACCCATTTCTTCTTCTTCTTTTTTTTAGCTAAGCAGCATACCTCGACTAGAATTCCGTCTTAATTGTATGAAGGCAAAATTAGACTTTGCTGAAGAAATGTTAAGTGTTAAGCCGGTAAGCTAGTGAACCCTTCTTTAAAGAGGAACAAAGCAAGATTTTTGTATCGCAAATTTACGAATGGGTTTTACAATAACAGTGTGGTCTAATAATGTTTAAAAAAATTTAAATTGCGGAGATCGGAAGAGAAAAGTAGTGAAGGCCTCACTACCAGAAAAGAAAAGATTAACATTACTACCTCCTTGCTATGAGAATATGATGAGTATCAGTGTGACAACCTTTTCCAAAACATAGTTGTAGTTCTGGCAGATCACAGCAACATAGTGTATATATA
Source organism: Neoturris breviconis (assembly GCA_032360805.1). NCBI lineage: Eukaryota > Metazoa > Cnidaria > Hydrozoa > Anthoathecata > Pandeidae > Neoturris > Neoturris breviconis. Next base: position 11,527 of record JAULBZ010001699.1, on the reverse strand, counting down.
ATCATAAACCAATGGCATTTAACAGTGAAAGGAGATGGCGAAGAAGAGGAGCTCTCCAAGAAATGTTGGCTGCTCGAAGTGTGGCCAGTGCAGATTTCCTAAACGTTTGTCCTGACAAGATACTAACGAGATTCCATAAGATTTCTTAGAAGATTGTGGATTTATTTCCTTTTTTCTCCATACAAAGTACATATCCAGACTTTTTTTTATATTTTCCAGCCTTACATAAAACCATATAAATATATCTAAGTGTGCACTAAGAAGAAGAAAATGAAATCACACAACCAGGGTTATGAGCAAAAAATTTCAAGTTTCTTCTCAAACGAAAGTGGAATTCTTTTATACTTTCAACAACGTTTGAATACAAGATGAGAAATATAACAAGGGGTATCGCATAATTTTTTTTATACTGTCTGGTTGTCTTCAGTTAGCCGTTTTTTGCAGTTCTCGCACAGCCATTCACCTGAATAAAAGTTGGGCTTATAAATGAACCTCTGAAGAAGCATGACAACTATATTATTGTAAGTCGAATAACCGTTTATATACAACCCTGGTTGTGACAAATGTAAGCAAACATGAGGGATAATGAGAAGCAAGAAACATTTATAAAAAAATACCTACAATGTTTTTTCAATGAACGCTTTACCAGCTTTATTGAGTGGCGTATGTAAAGTTGGCATGAAAAATGTATCCATATGACTCAGACAAAGCAGCGTTCTTCAAGGTGTTTGGAACAGATAAAAAACTGGGATCTTTAGAGGTGGCCAGTGGCTTTTTATCTTGATGGTTATGCAGACACAACATACAAAGTATTTTGACCTTTTCCTCAGATAGAATGTCATGGGCACTGAACTTCGGATGTTCTGAAGAATGATTGGAACAACTATGCACATGGCAATATGACATAAATAAATACGCAAATACTAGAACACGAGTAAGATTTAATGAAACCTGAGAGTGAATGTATAACCATGTATGCAGCCTTTAAATATGGTTGAACGAAGATTTGAACCTCTATATAATCGCTATAACCACCGCTAACCATCAAGAACTTCCTTGAAATTACATGTTATGAACATTATGACATCATGTATTTACTTGGTTCCAGTCTCAACTAAAAAGTCAAGAGGTCAGATTTTTAAACTTGAATGGAAAGTTTTAGACATTGTAAGGTTTATATTTTAGATTGTGGTTATAGATAGAAGATTAGTTAGAATTGTTCCCCTTTAATGTATCACTAACCTTGTACCATGCATTTAACCTTTTGGTAGGCCAACCTAATGGGCAAAAACGTTGTCATTGTTCTAGCATCTTTATTGCTGACTTTGAACAAGTTTTTGCTCACTTTTGATTGATTTCTTCTATCTCTATTATAAATCTTTATTTATTCAACTTTGTAATTGACATGGGGCAGATCCTATAATGTTTACAAAAGAGAAGTGTGTTCCAGTGTTCGAAATAAGAGCAATAATCACTGCTGAGAAGAATCCCTCCTCCGCAGTAATTATTTGCTCTTATTTCGAGCACTGTTTTGTTAATGAACTTGCATTTGATTGGTTTCTACAGTACAAAGAAACAAATCAGGATTTATTGACACCTTTTGTGCAGATATTTAAGCTTTTCTTGATGTGAGTTTGTTGAAAACCTGCAATTAATGAAGAAGTTGTAATAAACATTTCTTCTCACGTTCATTTCAGCTATTATTTGGTCATGCGACTATGTAGTAGTATTCATTTTCATTTCAGCTATTGTTTGGTCATGCGGCTATGTTGTAGTATTTACTTTTTAAATTGCTATTATAAATGTATCCTATAAATAACTTTTTCAAATAAATAATTTATTTCAGGACATTGCAAATGCTACAGAGGCTTGTAAAGAAATTAAGAAAAATGCAAAATGGGCCAAATTTTTAGAGGTACGTTAATGTAGCAATGGAACTCCTTATGAACTAATCTATGGTGTACTACAGTCCACTATTCATGTGACATAATTACTATTTGAAAAGAGTACTGAACGAATAAATTTGTGACAGACCAAATTTTAGGCTAAATATTTTAACGCCCAAAATTAGGCTGAAATCTTTACCACCCAAAATCTTTCCAACCAATAAAAAAAAAACGTAATGGGAAGGGACGAATGATAATAATATTGATGTATTTTTCAATTTTGTCTGCACTTTTTTCTTTCTCATTTTTTTTGTTGAGATTTGCCTTGTAATCCTCGTCTTTGTGCAATATATCTGAAATCTTTATAATATTTGTTGTGTATTTGATCAAAATAATCGTCTATGAATTTTGAAGATAATCCTTTAGTGTTTGTTTAGCTTCTACCGTAAATATTTGGTTAAGCCACTCTTCTTCTCTCCCAATAGAAATCAAAAACGATTTTGAATTTGCATTTTATATGTTACGAGCTATTGCGTGATATTACTGTTACATGGTATTGCTGCATCCCTTGAAAATTTAAGTTCGTAATTTTATTTTTTTTTGTTAATCTCTGCCAGAACGACTGCGTTTCTCCTGAACTTTGTTGTGAGGTATTCTGGAACAATCAGCTCCATTTCTTGATGTTGCTAATTGCCCTCCTCTTAAATAAACCCCCACCTCCCCTTAAATAAACCCCCACCTCCAAAATTATTTTTGTCAAATATTCATGGTACTTATCAAATCTTGCATATGTATTTAGCTTCTGTTGTTAACTGGCAATTATATGAATGCTGGTACAAAGAATTCGCAAGCTTTTGGTTTTGACTTGTCATTACTCACAAAGGTAGATCCTCCATAACTTTGTTTTTTTCTATGATTTGCTAGAGGGAAAGTAATACTATGCCTAAAAACGTTATTATACAGGAAGAAATAAATGGTACCTTGCACACCTATCTCTATGTACAGCAATAAAATACACTTGTCATTTATACCTAACATTCACATTTGTATAATGCAGGGTTAAATGAATTATACCTTACAAGCTATTCTCCACTACGCTTTATATCGACTCTCAATACTTTCACTTGCATAGAATGTTATAGGTCATTACAGTGTTCGAAATAAGAGCAAATAATCACTTTGGAGGAGGGTTTTTGAGCATTGCTTCAGGATCTCTTATTTCTACCACTGACGTGAATTATCAATATTTAGATTGGTAATACAAAATCAATTGATGGCAAAATCACACTTACACACTTTTTAGCAGAAATGATTGAACAAAAATATCCTGAAATTAATGGTTTCGAAAATGAACTTTCACATTTAAAAGAAGCTAGTCGAGGTATTTTGATCAACACTATTTCATTAAGCACATAGGCTATTTTACGGCAAAAAAAGCAAGAAAATCTCTAAATAATACAAAGTTACTATTACCACCCTCCGGGAACCCAGCAGGGGGTTCTTTTCCACCAACCCAGATAGGTTTAATCGATTTTCTACACCAGTCAATCGAGATAGAACTGAAAACAATAAGCTAGCCATTCAACTTACAGTATTTATTCTGTGTGAAATTTGAAAAATATAAAGACCTACAAATTTTATTACAACAAACAAGATTCTTTCTAAATTAAAATATGAAACAATACAGGCTCGTGGAAAAATTCTCTCGATAATTGTAGAGTACAATAATAATCGCCCAGTGACAAAAGAACAGCTATTGTTTCTGTCAGGAAAGAATTGCTTCAGTATGAAATATTCATATGGTTAAGAGAAAATACCCAAACAATCTTGTACTGAAGATACTCTTGCATTGCAACAACCTTCATCACATACTATTCGAGTAATTTCAAGCAATGATCTTTATCAAAAAGAAGTAACCACCACTTGTTTCCTTATATTTAGTATCAGACGATTTGACAACAAAGTCAGTAAATGGTTTAACAGCTGGACTGACGAAAATCAGGAATGAGTTAAAATATCATGAGATGCCATCTTGTCCCGATGATAAATTTGGTGATGTGATGTCTGTATCTTTTCTATTGAAATGCACATGCCTGCTGGAATCTAAATAGTTCATTATATAATGTGTATTTCTTGCTGATGTCAGCGTAATTCTATTGATTTACTAAAACAATGCTTTCTTAAAAATTAAATAAAAATACACATGTGACATACTAGGGATTTCTATGGTGTTCTCATATCAAAATATAACAACTTTCTATATACATGTGACATACTAGGGATTCATATGGTTTACTCATATCAAAATATAACAACTTTCTATATACATGTGACATGTTAGGGATTTCTTTGGGTAATTTTTATGATGCACAAATACGATTATCCATGAATATATGAGTGGAAGTGGAACGCATAGGTGATCCTTAATTTCCTTTACATAGAAGTTGTATAGGAATTTGTTGCTGGTACTGGTGAAAGTTTACAAATTGTTCAAGAAATGCATAAAAATATGTCGCAATTATTTTCTGGCTTAGTTGATTACTATTGTTTGGACCCTAAGAAAGCTACTATGGAAGAAATATTCGGATTAATTTACAGATTTGTTGAAGAATATCATGTAAAATATTTTTTTTGGTTATTTTAACCTCCCCCATGGTCTGAAACTATGCTGAAAAACATATTTCACTTTAGGTGAAAACTAGAACAGTTGTTTTTACTGATTGTTTTCAGAAAACTCGTTAACATACTGATTTTTAAAAATGCTGTTTTTTTGTTGTGTGCAAATAATTTTATATTTTCAAAATCAATTCAATCTTATGTAAATCACTATTCCTCTTGCATAAACCACTAAATTAAGTTGTAATGAAATATAGTCAAAAAAATATTGGATGCATGTTAAATAGAGGGATTAATTTCTTCTGGATAAAGCTCCAGACAAACTTTTGAAAGTTACATCTTGGATTTGATAGGTGGGTTTTGTATCTGTGACGGAGGGTGTCCAACCAAAATGTTGAATATGGCTACGCAATCAATTTCAAGATCCTAGTTTTAGTTACCTTGGTTTCTACATGTATAATCATAGCATTAACGTTCCACCCTAGTTTGCAGTTTATTGTCAGTTATCATTCAACTGGGTTAAAATACCTTATTCGTCAAAATTTTAGCTAGTCTTAAATTTTGCAAATTGGAAAAAGTCCACAAAAATTGTTAGTTAGCGCTCGTTTGTGAAAATAAAAACCTGCAAAGATTTCCAAAATAATTAAATTCGCCACAAAATTTAAAAAAATATTCTTCTCAAACTTGTTTTTGTTGTTATTATTATTATTTTCTAGACCTCACTTTAAAGATAAGTGCTCAAATTTCTCAGTTGTAGGAGTTATTTAAAATACATAAAATATTCAATTTGGGACGATTCGCAAAATTTAAAACACTGAAAAATGCACAAAATTAAAAACCTGCAAAAATATTAATGAATAAGGTAACTGTTGGTCATCACTGTGGAGAAATATTCAGAATATTGTCAGCCAAATATTCTGAATTTCCTTGACCGCTAGTTATTTTAACCCCTGATTCAATAAGTTTTTATTTTAGAAAGCGCAATCAGACAATATTAAACGAAGAGAAAAAGAAGAAAAAGAGCGAAAGGCTAAAGAGAAAGCTGTAAGATACTCTTCTTTTTATTCCAATGTTTTATCTTTTGAGAACGGACAATCAATATAACTGCTTGACATCACCTGTGGAGGAGCGTTTTTTTACGTTATATTCAAACTTGATAATCTTCAGGATGAATGTTATTAAAATGTTTTTAAATATTTCCATCATTGTCTCCCTGTTCTCACAAAATTGGGGGCGGAGGGGATAAATGTTTTTGTGTGTATGTATAGATTACTGCTATTGTGGAACTTCTAAAAGTGCCATTTCAGACATTTGATATTCTATCTCGCATTTTATAGGAATCTGATCGCAAGAAAAAAGAAGCAACTAAACAGCAAAAGAAAGGGAAGATTGACCTTGATGCTGCTGGTGATGACGACTCAGGTGTACTTGATGGTCTCATGGCTGCTTTGCAAACTGGCTCTGCTTTCCGTGATCCATCAAGACCACAACGTAGAAGGCAACCAAGAAAACGTAAGTGTTAACTGCCGTATATCACCTGTGGAGGAGTATTCTTTGAGTATAGCTTGGAGGCTTGAACAAAAAACTACTCAAAAAAACCCTTCTCCACATGTGATGTTCACTAGTTAAATTCTGGTTTGAAAACACCAATTTGTATCTTTGAATGTACAACCATGGCCTATATGTAAGTATTTTAGTTGTCCTTCATAGGATTATTCTTTCTGTCCTGGAAAGTGAGTTTTACCGTTCAAAATAAGGGCAGATAGTCGCTGTGGAGGAGTGATTATTGAGCATATTGAGCATAGGCTACAAGACTATGCTCAAAAATCCCTACTCCATTTTGATTATTTGCTCTTAAACTGATTTTATGATTCACCGCTTCTCTACATTAGAGGTTTTTAGCCCTATTTTACCCAGGGTACTTTACTATCATATTTTACCCAGGGAGCGGGGGCCCCACTTATCTAACTTCTAAACTATTAATATTATATTGGAACAATGAAGCTTGGCACGATTATAGCCCAGCACAAGATCTTTTCAAAATATAATTTATTTTATTTTGAATATGTGTTCTCTTCAAAAGCAAATAGAAAAGACTGGAAGAGCTTTTAACCTGTCGATTGCTTCTGAGAGATAAAACAGAGGTCTCTAATAAAGTTTAAAGGATTAGTATACTATCCATAAAAATTGGATAGGAAATTGAGGTTAAAAACCCGAAAATTTGGAGAATATTGGGAAAAAATCGGGAGGAAGGGCGTGTCGCTCCAAATGTTTCAAACAAAGATTCTACTTGTGAATATGAATCAGTTTTCGAAAAGATGGTGGGTAGGTGGGAAGTGAGAGGATGCTTCAGATAAAGACTAATATAGGAAGGAAGAACAGATTGAGCAATAGCCAAATGACGTAATATGGGTTAATATTAATACCTGTAAAGTTTCAAGACGCTACATAGCGTAAAAAAGCTATTTTCGAAAATTTATTGGGGGGGAGCAAATTCCCCTGCCACAATTTCATGATGAAGCATACGGTAATAAGCATTTACCCTCTAATAAGCGTCCATCTAGAATCTCAAATATTCAAGAAACACCTCCCTTTAATAAGTGTTCCTACTATAGAGCCCCATTAGAGCTTATTGGGGTGTCTAATATAAAGCCCCACATTGGAGCTTATTGGGGTGCCCTACTATAGTGCCCCACATTAGAGTTTATTGGGGTGCCCCTACTATAGAGCCCTACATTAGAGCTTATTGGGGTGCCCCTACTATAGAGCCTCACATTAGAGGGGTGCCCCATATTAGAGCTTATTGGGATGCCCTTACTATAGAGCCTCACATTGGAACTTATTGGGGTGCCCCTACTATAGAGCCCCACATTGGAACTTATTGGGGTGCCCTTACTGTAGAGCCCCACATTAAAGTTTATTGGAGTGCCCTACTATAGTGCCCCACATTAGAGTTTATTGGGGTGCCCCTGCTATAGAGCCCCACATTAGAGCATATTCTTGCGTTATTGTACCCATTGAGTTCGATGCAAATATCACACTAACAAAGTAATGGCTAGCGTACCACTGATTGACTGCCTTAAGTCCCTATATTTTCGCGCACCTTATTTTTCGCACCCTTTAAGCCTCACATTAGAGATTATTGGGGTGCTTTAATTTTTGTGCCTTTTATATTTGTGCACCACCAAAAATGCTAAATTCGTGCATCCCTTAATTTTCACGCACCCCTAAATTGAGTGACTAAATCGTAGATCCAAATCTAGATGTAGCTGAAATCTATGAATATGAAATACTGAAAAAAACTATGTAACAAAAGATGATGAATTATGTAGAAATTTACTCTTAGTGTGAATTAAAAGATTTATTCCACAATATGTTGGCTTTTCCTTCTCAAAAGAATGTAACCAATTCCGCCAGTCTCCTCCGTATTAAATGGAGTTTGAGGTTTTACCTGCTTTGAGTGACGTACGGTGTATTTATTTTGCCGTAAAACTATCAGTAACAGTCAATATATTAAGAATTGTTGCTGCCAATTCTACGCAAAACGTCAGTGAAATAATTACATTTTTGCAGGTAAAATTGATAACGTTGATGCATGTGGTTGCAGATGTTATATATAATCCCCTCTGTGTTTTATTTTGTTGATAATGTTGAGTTTGCATAACCTTTAAAAAATATTTGGATACTGACTTTATGAGCATTTTTTTTCTTTAGCACGTAGTGGACAAACTGCATCAGAGTTGGAACGAAAGAGTACTCGTGTAAACCTTGTCCCTATCAAAATGCTAGAACCTGGCCAGAAACTCGCTGATAAAGTAAAAGAAAGGCAACATGCTGAAGCTGGATATGTTTAGTTACAATGAATGCGTTGCTATGGCGATATTGCCGTTCCTACCTGCTGTCGTGCCGTATGAATGAATTACTTAAGTTATTAAAACATAGCAAGTAAACATACATAATGGAAACGTGCATTCGAATAAAAAAGTAGGTGCTGAAGTAATATGGGCTCAATCAGATCCGTATTAAGTTACCGTAACTACCAGAATTGTGAACGGAAGATTTTTATGAAAATAGGGTTTTTGTGCAACCTCGACTCTAGAGCGTTGCTCTTCATGTTTAAATCTTAAGGTAAAAAGAGAGAATAAGCGCTGGAATCGAGGTTGGGGTTTTGTGATTTATATAAATTTAATAAAATAGTGTATGGTTTTAAAATGATGGGACAAGCCTGGATATAATTACATCACCCATGGAGGAGTATTTTTTGGTTTTCCAGCAGTTTTTTGGCAGGAAATAAAAATCTGTTAAGTAAAATAAGAAGTGTAAAACTTTATGGATATAATATTCCTTACTCAAATCCCGTAGGGTTACGGTTAGAAAGACTTACAAATAGACCTCAAAACCCGAAAACAAATATCTGGTAATAAAAGAATTAACATTTCTCCAAGTAACCCTCGCTACTCGACATCCGCAGGCGGCAGGAAAAAATCATCTGGTAATTAAATGTCCGCTAAATATATATCTTTTGAAGCTGAAAACTATACTCCAAAAGCGCTCCTCCAAATGTGATGTCTGGTAGTTATATACAGGTTTGTGGGATTTACTCTTAAATGATGATGTTTCAAATTGGTTCACGTTCACTAATTCAACAATGGAATCGCAAACATGGTTAAATAAATCCAGTAAAGTTATATTTGCTATCAATGGAATTGTATAATTAAACAGTGGTTGAAATACGAACGAACGTTCACTGTGAAGGAGAAGCTCTTACTTAATTCGACCACTATGTAATAAAGATAAACAATGCTAAAAATCTTAAAACTACGACAACTAGTATATATCACAGTGGAGGCGTGATTTTTGAGCGTGGCTACTCCGCCGTGATTGTATGCTCTCTTTTGGAGCACTGCGACGCTCATGATGCTACGCCAGACAATTTTAGTTTGAAACTTTTAATTCTAAATATCTATTGCGTTCAGTGATCACAATATATTTTTCATCTGAAATTAAACTTGAGATTTCTAAAACATTTAACTACTTTATTACAAGAGCAAGTTGACACTACCGCACTTTCAGTGCTACCAAATCTAACTTTATTTGGATTCTGTGTTTCTCGTACGTCAATAGATGTCACATGATTCTGTAAACAGTGACGAGCGAACGGTTTTAGAATAACATTCAATCATTGTAACATTTTAATATATTTAAACTCACTGCCGTAAATGCTCGATTAGGTGCCCGGGGCGCTTGTTTAAAATTCCGATCCAGAAGGAGACGCTTAATCGATTGGGGCGCTTATTAAATTATTTGGCAAACTGATCGGATTAAGAAATAGAAAAAATACTTGTCAATAGGCAAATAATCAATGAAAGTGCAAAAAAAGGTACATACATACTCCATACTAACGTCCCTTTAATGAATTATACGGAGAAACTAAACAATCAGGGCAGAAGGAGAAACTTTTCTCAAAACATGTTTAAATAAGTGAAGGAAGCGCTTATGAAAGAAAATCACTCAAAGGTAGGCGTTTGTTTGAACATTTACGGTACCTATCCCGAAACATCTTAACTTTAAAATTACTCCATAGCAACGTACACCAATCTTGGTTTATGATCTTCCTGGGAAGATCTTTTTTTATTGATATTGTAGGTTATAGTAACACTTAAGTGAATGCATAGGCGAATTCAACTTACATATTTATTTCTTTTTTCGGTAAAACAGATTCCTGAATGATTATGCTGCTATTTAAGTTTGACATTTTGTACGAAAAATATTTTTGGGTAGATTAAAGTTTACGTCTTGAGTTATTTTGCTGGACTTAAATTGTTCTTAGTAGTATGCAACATGAATACTCTTCCATTTAGTAGGTTACTAGTTAATACCATCCAGCAATGAGCGCAATGGAACGGTAGAAGATATATATTATATTAATATACCGTGTAGTTAGTTGAATTTGTTTTTGTAATGCATGATCTGTATACATTTTTCATTTGCGATTTTTTTTTATTTAGCGCCGACATAATTGACGCATATACCCTTTACATGTTTTTAAACTGAAGCACATTCGTCTAAATACTGTGTTCGTTGTGCCTTCTGGAACCAAATTATTTTTCAGAATTTTTACTTTAAAAAATAAAGTTTGCTATCGTTTTTATATCGAACTGAATCAGGTAGCTATCACACGAAGTGAAAAATTATCGGATAGATCTTCAGAACCATTTATCCATAGATCTTCAGAACCATCTATTGTTTTCATTCTGTAACACATCTAAAATTCTTCAAAACATTCTCACTACAAATTTCAAAATAAGAGTAAGTAATCACTGCGAACGAATTAAGGTTATACTTATACTCCTCCACAGTGATTATTTTCCCTTATTTCGATCACTAGACTGTTCCAAAGACGTCACATACTCAGAGCTTTGCTACTCTTGACGTCATCGGCTAAGGATCAATGTTGATGATAATTCGAGATATGCATTCTCTGTTTTGGCTACATTTGTACGGAATCAGAAATTTCTGTCTTTATTTTAATTTTCCCTTAATACATTGTATCTATTTTTATGAAGAACGTTTTCTTAATAGAAAATTTCAGTTATAAATTTGTCTTATTTTTGAGTTTGTTCAGTATAAGTATTTTCGTTTGGGTGATGACCATATGATGGATATTATTATTATTATCACTTTCTTTTATATGGGTGCGTTAACGTGCGTTATAACTAAAATTAAAAAGTAATCACAACACATACTGTTACAGTGAGACTAATATATATTAATATATAAGTATAAGATAGTTAAATACTAATTCTATATATAGCCAACACCTTGTATATAACGTATACAGATCCTGCAGGAACAGTTATTTGGAACCCATTTCTTTATTTCCCTTTTAAAATTGTCTAAGAATGTCGCATTTTTAATTTAGTTAGGCACAATATAAATTATGTTTTGCTTTTAGTCCAGTCAATACAGAGTCAGACCTGGAATAAATTGCAACAAAAGCGAATATACATTTTTCTTAGAGTATT
>JAULBZ010001698.1:0-21077 GCA_032360805.1 Neoturris breviconis | reverse complement strand
GGAAGAGTAAAGACAATAAAGCTATTGCTTATGAGGAACGAAACAGTAATTACATTAAGCATCGTCTGGCCGCTTTTTTAAAATTAAAGCTTTTAAAACTATCATTACATTACAAGTAACTCATAGTAGGAGATTTATACTCGCGCAAAGACAACATCCTTAACTGGTATTCGTCGCGCGAAAGCCAAAAGAAATCATTCCCTTCGTAGAGATTAACCTCACACGGCGTGTGATGACGAGCGGATTCTAACATGGTGTAGCAGTGATGTAGAAAAGTTTTAGTCCGGAGCGTCTATCTTTGTTTACTTTCGTCGGCATTCACCTTTCAGATTTAGCTGAGCCTAAATGATTACGCAAACAACAGTAGCAGCCTATCTGTTTCGACCCATCGGATATATCTATGAATAGATCTCTATTCACAAATGAAACGAGGCGTTGGCTGCTGAAAGTAAAAACTTGTTGCAATGCAATTATTCCTCTTTTGTGCAGCCAAAGTAGCCTGCGACGTTATTTGACACGGCCAATAAATCCGACACATTTGGCGAATATTGGCATTAGAAAATGAATATGGTAGCGAATTTCTGTTCTGAGAATTGCCTGTAAAACCTATTAAAATAAATAATTTGAAAAACCATTTTTTTGTGGTGACCATTTCACCGCTTCCATGAAACCTTTCTAAAGCTGTTTTTACGAAAATTATAGAACGAATGGAAACCTTAAACAAAATAAACAAGTGGATTAGAAATAACAACAACACTACTTTCTGCTATCTTTTTTTAAAGAATCGTTAAACAGAAGCTACACTGGTCTGACCAGTATAATTTTTACAGAAAATAAACCCAACCACATTGTGAAAGACTATCGTACCCAGTCCATCCACTCCTGTATATGGGCTGTGTACTTCCATACATGGCAATACACAGTCTATATTTTGGATATACAATAGTCTTTCACAATGTGAGCTTTACTGAAACTCTATCTCATGCAGAAGGGATTCCAATACAGGGGTTAAGGATGATTTCTAATAGGCAAAAAAAAATCGTGCGAAAGACAAAATAAGACATTTCGTTGGTAGAAATTGGCTTCACGAGCCGTGTGACGTCAATTTCTACCAATGTAATGACTTCGTTTGGCTTTAGATTTTTAGTCTAGTGGGAATCCAACTTAATGGAAAGAGGCTAAGAATTCTGAAAATTGAATATGTAGAATGAAATTTATTTAAATAGCAAGGTAATTCATGGAAAAATTAATTTCTTTCAGGGCGAGTAAAACTCGTCCACACTAGATAAAAAAGAACAAATTGAAAAATCAACAAAATTAGACAACAATCGAGTATTAGAGAACGGGGCTAAGAGTAACGCCAAAAATATCAAAATACATTCATCAAACAGACAGAACTGAGTGCTTGCGATTCATTAGTTTATTCGTTCAGAAGAAAACAATTCAGCTGCAAGATCGTGAGTAGATTAGAAATTATGATTAGAAATCAGAACACCACATAAATATAATAAAATTGTTGGAAAGTATTAGGGTAGTTCTGACACGTGACCTTAAAACCACACTTCTGGATTTAAAAAAATCCAGAAGTAATGTCTACGAAGAAGTATGATGACAACAAACATTTTTTTCCAAAGCAACCACCCAGTGGCCAAAAACCTTTTCCAAAATACGAGGTAAAGACCTCTTCAGTGTCTTTACTGTGGGCTTTGAACAATTTTTGCCTACTGGGCAATTACGCGCAAGTTTGTTGACTCCGTAATCTTCTCTGGAGATAAGATTTTCTTTTATTTCAAGCCTGAGAATAACTGTCCGATATCACCTGCTGAGAAGTGTTTTTCAGCTGCAAACCTGACAACTATACTTAAAATTACTCCTCCACAGGTGATTTCAGACAGTTCCTTTCAGGTTCGTATTTCGACTACGTAGAATCAGTCTGGAACCTGTATAACCAACCTCGTCCTTAGGCCTCCTCTCTCGATGTCTACAATTTGGGACAATGTTGTCAAAACAACGTTCAACATATCCAACAGTTAGTTATAGTCTAGTTATAAAGTGTAATAATAAAAACTCTAAATACAGCCATTCTAAATGGCAACCTACTTTCTATCTGTTAAAATGAAGGGAAGCTCGTATGTACAAGTTTGAATATAACTGCAGGGTATCACTTGCGGAGGACTGTTTTTGAATATATACTCCTCCATAGGCGATATCCGGCAGTTATATTCAGGTTTTATATAGGACTCCTTGCCTTTCTGATTTTAGTAGGTCACAGTAAAGGCAAGAATACCCGACACGAAGTGTAATGAATGATGCTCGTGTAAGTAATTTTGTTCTAAAAAAGTTTTTCAAACTTTAAAAAGAACATACAGAAAAAAATCTAATGACAAAGACTAACAAAAACATCTATTTTCTTTACGCTACCATGGATATCTATGATTAATGACTGATTTTCACGAGGCGAAAAATTTGCGGCGAAAGCTAAGACATTCCAATGCTAGAAATCGACGTCACACATGGTGTGACGTCAATTTCTACCAATGAAATGTCTTCTTTTGGTTGTCGCTGCGAATTTTTCACCTCGTGGAGATCCGCCTTAATGAATCAAGCATGGAAAAAACTGCCTGAAATCGACTGTGCAGTAGTTTACTTAAGCACAATATTGAAACTATACCGAAAAACTAATAACGGACTTTGCTAGCTTGCAGATATTGAAATTTAAGTAATATTGTATGTTATCAGCAGTGGTCGAAATAGCCTGAAACAGCCTGCTTAATAGCTTATGCTCAAAAACCACTCTTGTCGCATTTTCGATAAAGGTGGATTTACACCAGGTGAAAATTTTTGCGCCAAAGTCAAAAGAAGACACTCCATTGGGAAGTGTGTGACGTCAATTTCTATCAATGGGATGTCTTCTGTTTGCTTTCGCGCGTAATAATCGACCTTAAAATTGACTCTAATTGTGATACATATAGATGCGAAAATAAAATAGAAACGAGCAACAACAGCGGTCCAAATAAGAGCAAATAATCACTGTGGAGGAATGATCAAAAATCCCCAAACACAATGCTTATTACTCTTACTTCGAGCACTGTACAACAAACACGCGCACATACATTAAAGGCCGTTTTCCATTCGGAGGTTTTCACTGGCGGGAATATACCGCGTAGAATTTAATACGAGCATGCGTATTTGTGAAAAAATCTCGATTAATTCACAAATACGCATGCTCGAAAGAAATTCCGCGCGGTATTTTACCGCCCGAGCAGTAGATATCTCCGAATGGAAAACGGCCTTAAAAACTCTTATTTTACACTGAGAGCACAGTGAAAATAAAACAGTCAAAAAACATTATGAATATCATGTTTTGTCTCTGTAGAAGGGTGTGTCAACGAGATATCTTCTTTCGCTTATTTCGACTTCTGAATGATGTATGCAGAAAATTATACCTATGACGTATGTATATCATTGTATGTGTGATGTATTAAAAGAAATGAACAGAAATTATATAAAAGTATCTGCGGACAAGCTGCTTGAAGTAAGTACAGATCTGTGTATGAGTGATATTTAAGAATAGCTTCCATCTTCGTAGCCTTCAACCCAAATATTACTCCTCCACAGTGATTAATGACTCTTATTTCAAACAGTTTAATGATGGTGCGTGTAAATAAATCGCATTAACATTGGTTTTTTTATTTCGCTGGTTCTGCGAGGTATCCATATGCAAATACAATTATAAATAACGCATACACAGGCTAGTGGAAAGATTCGCTAAAACGTTGACGTCGTATAAAATAAGTAAATAAGTAACATACATCTATTAGTAAGGTTTAGCAAACATATTTACTTGATCCAGGCTCCACAACGTAATCTCGGTTTACACGTAATCTTAAATTGTGTTTGCTAAACCTCACTATTAACCCAATTCACGCCCTGAAAATCAGTCCTTTATCAGTAATTATCACCGATAAACACAAACATTCAGGGGGACACAGCACGAGTTGAATGAATTAAAACTAAAAACTACACATTTTCTTTTTTGTAAGAAACCTAAGCAATGGCGCAAGCCTCAGGTTTCTTAACCCTAGTTTTACCGGGGTATCGGTATGTTATGCCGAATAATTGAAATTTTGCATGGACACAGGTCTCCTAATTTGTATTCAAAAAATATATGTTTGGAAAAATTATGCAGAGTGTGAGCTCAATTGTCTTTTTAAAATATCCATTGTCTTTTTGCGAGAATTGTGTAATTATCGGGAAATCAAAGGAAATCGATTTATAATGAAAGAAAGTTGTTATTACTCTAAGAGCGAAAAACTATGTACAGACAATGATTTCTGTGTAATTTATAGCAAATTAGCAAAAAAAAAGTTGTCAAAAACAAGGTACATGTATCTGAGAATTTACTTCAGCATAATTTATCTGGATTTTTTTTCCAAAAATTCCGTAATAAAGTAATATTAAATGTCCCAAAGTTTTAGCTGCACAGCATAAACATTATCTGGAGATATAAAAAGATTTCTGACGGGGGGGGGGTGGCATTTTTGAATTTTTATATAATTTACAATAATAATACAATAATTCCCCCCTAGCAATCATATTTTTAGGGTTAAGGGGAGCCTATGTTTCTTAAGAGTTTCTTAATTTTTTGCTAATCTGAGGCTCAGGTTTCTTATAGACTTCTTGTATAAAAAAAGGTTTATGACCTTAGCTGTGTGAAAGAAACAAAACTTTGATGAGTAAATGTTTTTTAACCAAAACAACCATTACAGAGTCTTAATGAAATTCGTTTATAAGAAACCTTTATCTAAGATCCTCAAAAATTAAGAAACTTTTAGTACTACAAATATTTTTCTAGTTTAAGAATAAGAAACTTTTCTCTTGTCATTTGTGAATGAATTTACTAAAAACTACTAATAGAGTGTTAAATTTAGCCGTAAACACCCTTCACTAGGTTTCTTATAAATAAAAACGTGTAGCTATCTTGGCAAATTAGATTACAAGAAGACGCATACCTCTGAATCCATGACAACGTTCCACTGTCGAGGAGTATCTTTGCAGGCTAATTAGGCTGCAAATTAGTCTTCATAGATGTTCCTCCACAGGAGAATGCCCACGTGAATTCAGAGGTCTAAAGACGAAATCAGCTAAATCTGCAACGAAGTGTGTCAACGAGCTTGTAACTGATTGGTTACTAGGAGACTTCGTACTCTTCACCGTAGCTATAAATACTTCTGCAGACAAAAATCACACTTGACTAAAATTTTGTCTTTCGTAAAAACATTTATAGAACTCAACTCATCAGAACTCAACTAACCAGTCCCTGCAATAATAGCAAATAATCACTGCGGAGGAGTTACTATTAAACATAGCCTCAAAACTATTAACCTTGAAGGTACCGTCAAAATCACTCCTCCAGAGTATTATTTTTTGCATATTATACCGACTACAGAACTGATCTATTTATTTACATAGCACATGCATATAATGGTAATATCGCTGTTTGGTTGTTCTTTTCTGTGGTTTGAACCTTGTTCTAAACACAAACTAAAGTATCATCAGTAAAGGAGATCAAAAACAATCCACATTCTTGTAATTAATTGGCTCCTTAATATAATGAAGAAACCAATCGATTGAAAGTCCATTGACAATACACTCTTCTAGTAGATACAAGTTTGTTTCGAGATTTTTATCTCAAGTCTAATTTTAAGATGTTTCAAGAAACTATACTTGGCTAAAAGAAACATAGGAAAGGAAAGTGTTATTCGAATATTTTGGACTGTCAATGAGAAATATTCTGTGATAATCTCTCTTATTTCAAAAGTAAAATTTACAGAGAAGAGTACTGAGTCAACAATCTTGTAACAACTTTTTGCGCAGTTTAATTCTTTAAACCTACGAAAGTTGCTTTTGAAAGGAAATAATATTGAGATGAAATAATATTAAACCATGAACTGTAGTTTTTAAGATAAAATTTCTAATTTCTAAGTTTTAAAAAAGACTAGCAAACACCAGTGTTTGAAATAAGAGCAAATAATCACTGTAAAGGAGTGATTTTTGAGCATTGCTTCACGCTAGCAAGCCTAAAGCAATGCTCAAAAATAGCTCCTCCGCAGTGATTATTTTGTTCTTATTTGGAACACTGAACACGGTATAGAATCTCTTCACTATTATTCAGCTTGAGAAGATGCTGTGAAATTTCATTTTCATCGGTCGTCTCATCATTTATATATAATACAGCACAACTTGGTTCACTGTAGAATTCAATGTCATCGCCAATATAAATACCAGCGTCTTGCTCTAATGTCTCTTTATAGATGAGCTTTTCAGCAGAGGATACATCTTGGATTTGCGTTAATCTGTTTAGAACGCACAACGGTGTCAATCTAGCGTCACCATCTTGATCCCAACATTCTTGGATCATCATCGATAAATAGGAAAGTGTCTAAACACAAAGCATACATTAGACTAAAATATTCATAACACAAAAAATAACTATTTTTAACTAGTTTTTTAAATATAGTTTCCAACTGCAAAGCTAAAAAATGAGCTCAGAGACACTCTCCTCTACAAGAGATATCTGCCAGATATTTGCCTTTATTATGTTTCGTACAAATAAGAGAGACAGATAACAGAGGTTTTCAGCAATGACAAAGATGTCGTCCATTAGCTTGTTATTTAGCTCCCTTCAAGTGGTCAAAATAAAAGTAAATAATCCTATTATCACAATAATCACGATTTTTGTACATAACTTCAGGCTACAAAACATGAAGTTATGTTCAATCGAAAATAATACCTTCATAGTGATTATGTACTCTTATTTTGACCACCTCTATTTAGAAATTTATTCAACCCCTTGAGATAGGGTACTTATAATTCCTAAACCATTCAAGCTCTTTAAATTTTTACAACTAATTAACGTTCTTACAAAATCATTTGATCTCCATTGATTCGGGAAGTTTGGTCTCGACTTTCTGCTACAAACATGATGTTTCACTTTGTGTAAAGATGGTCCATTACCAAGCTCCTCTTCATATGGCAACATACATTCAGGAACTAATGCATCTAGATAAGTAACGTACCAAAGTTTTCTTTTTTTGCTACAAAACATTCCCCTTCTATCTTGTGAGTTATTAGATCACTGCTAATATTTAACTTATCGTAGAGTATATACTAAAAATTAGATTTGTCAAAACTAAGGAGACATTTCCAAAATTCGTTACCAAGCAGAATAAAAGCAGATATCTTAGCAGCTTTAAAAAAGTAAAATTTTGAGAAAAATTAATCTATGATGAAGAGTGTTAAGTCAATGAGCTTGCAATTGATTGGTTTCTTCAGGACCAAGAAACCAATCAATTGCAAGATCATTGATTCAGCACTCTTCCCCTGGTAACAAATTTTGGAGATGGTCGCCAACCTGGTTCGCATATTTCATGACAACGCCGTGCTAATTCCCACAATACTAATCCAAGTGCATATGTATCTACTTGTTTCATGGATGATGTCCAATTGCTTAATACCAATGACCCATCCAATACTTCTGGTGCCATATATCTTGGTGAACCAACCTATTGAAATAAGGTGTATAATGTCAACAAATTTTATTCTACGAGGTCGAGGTCTTAAAATTAATGTTAAAAGTGGATTTGTTGGTACAAACTTTCTGTGGAAAAATCTTGGAACAGAAAATGTGTTGCTGAAAATAGTTTTGAACAAGAAACGTGGAAAAAAATTCACTTGAGCTATATTTTCAAAATTATGTTGCAGAACAACAATGTTTCCATTTAAGTACAACAGCAAAATAATTACAGCACAGACCCCATGCAAAAAACATTTTCTTTCCGCGGAAAATTTTGTTGGAATGAAAATCTACCTTTAAAATATTAATTTTGAAATGATCCGTAGAGTAATGCATCATGAAACCTCCCCCAAAAAATAAACGCTGCACTTTAATTATTTCGTTTCGGAAGGAATTCGCATGAAAAGCTTCAATATAAATAATATATATTACCAATGGGAAATTTTCTGGTGGGCTACCAGTTAGACATAAACCAAAACCAAAGTCAGCAAGTACACAAGTGCCGTCAGATTTAACAAGAATATTTCGAGAGTTTAAGTCTCGATGAGCGATACCAGGTCTACCAGTACAGCCTAAAACAATAATGACGTTTTTGTCTAACAACTAATAAAACAAATAAAATTAGATAAAATAACTATTTGGACACCTTCTGTGGAGGAGAGTTAACTCAAGAAAAACTCCTCTAAAGGTGAAAGCCAACAGTCGTTTCCAGGATTGAACCAAATCTACATCAACAGTATCATTCTTTTAAAAAGCGTTTAAGTAACCAATTAAATTTCAGGGCCCAAAATCTTAGAGTCAATGAACTTGCAATGGATTTGCTTCTTCGTAACGAAGAAAACAATTAATTGCAAGCTCATTGACATAACACCCTTTTGTGCAGTTTCATTGCTGTTGATTTTGGTAAAATTTAGATGGTACTTTGTTAATATCCTTTGCAATATTGTCTACCTACATTACATCAAAAATATTTAGACAATTTAAATTTCGTCGGTGGAGGTTGTCCGTAATTTTTAATGTCGAAAATGTTTTGTCTGATAAATTTTTGTATGACCGAAATTTTAAGACACTTTTTTTATGAACGTTTAAAATCTACAATATACAAAATACAACCAAGCTGAAATATTATGAAAACGCCAAAATAAAAATGGAATTTTATCAGAAATAGCTCAATTTTTGCAAACATTGTTTTTGAAAAAGTGTTTATCATAAATAGTTTTCAAATGGCAGAAGTAACACAGGCTCTGCAATAGAGCTCATTGAATTTATTTAACTAACAACATAATTTAATAAAAGAAAATAGATAAATAGCCATAAATTGATCGTTTTTTTTAGTGGCAAATGTTCCTTACATCAAGCCGAAATATCATGAAAAACACTGAAATAAAAGTGGAATTTCATCCAAAATAGCTAAATTTTTGTCCAAATGTTTTTTCGCATAAGCTTTTGTTGAATATTTTAAAAACGCCAAAGGGGTCATCTCCACATGCCATTTTTCATTTATTTTTAGCATTGCTAATCTGATAGACATTAATTTCAATCTTAGAACAAAGTTGATTAATCTATACTAAATCCAACAGACTCCTACTGGTGATAAGATGTTTCAGTCGTTCGTTCCAGGACTTTACTGGACAAATGAATGTTTGTAATGACAAAAACTGTACAAATTACAGTGCAATTAAATTTACTTTTAAATAAAAATGCTAATCGCCTTAATCCAAATTGAATTAATGTTAAATTTAAACAATAACATGATATAATTCATTAAAATCCAACAGATTAGGATTATATCATTATCTAACATTAATGAGAAATAGAACTGTGGAGAACTGCTGGATCAACGTACATAGAAACCAATCACATTGCAAACTTATTGAAATAATACACTCCATTGAAAATTAGTATAGAGTAAAGTACTTGCTATATAGATTTTCTAATTATTTGAGAAAAACAACTTTCTTAAGGCCGTTTTTCACTTCAGAAAGTTTCAGTGGAATAAAAACGGAACAAAAAATGCGCATGCGTAGAAAGGATTACTAGACATTCCATTGGTAGAAATTCACATCACACATCGTGGAAAACCTTCTGAAGTGGAAAATGGCCTTAATCCATTGTTGAGAAGTTTTGATGTTCCAATTATAATATCAATACAATATTTTATAACCTACCAGTTCTATTATCACTTTCACCATGCAAATATGCAAGACCATTTACAACACTGTACGCAAAACGTATCATATGCTTCCAAGTAAGTGTGTGATGTCGTAAATAATTTAAGAGAGAACCTTCCGTGTAATATGACATGACAATAACGCCTTCAAAACTGATATCATCTTGAATTTGATTACAAGTAATGAACTATATAAACATACATAACCAGGGGTTAAAATAAGCTGACGATTATCACTATGGAGAAAAAAACTTTCAGAATATTTTCAGCTACTTTACTTGAAAATATTCTGAAAAATCTCTCCTCCAGAGGTATTTTAACCCCTGATATCAAACTGGTGGTTCATGAAAGTAATATGAATGTCTAAAACTAACGTTTAGACATCTAAAGGCCAATCTCCATGCAGCGAGGTCGTAAACTGCGAGGTTGATGCCTACCTGATTATTATTATCTTATAAAAACGTGAAGCAAACACACACTTAGTTGTAAATTTTGTTAAATCCAGTGAACGGCAGGTCTGGAAATTATATGTTATTCGAAAGGTATTTTAACCCCTGCATAACAGATGTATTATATATAAACATAGGTACTTGAGGGGATATAGTTATTACATATTATACAGTATATAGGTACTGTATGTATTCGGTCTTCGATCCTACAGTTTTTAATATACCAATCAAATGTCAAGGTTCATACTCAAATTCAAAAAATAATTTCCTTGAGTTTTATTAAAAACACATACAATTTCCCTGAGTCCACCATGTGAAAAGGATACTAATTTCCCTGAGTTACTCCCAAAAATATATATTATAGTCTTTGCAACCAGATATTCATACCTTACATCATGGCAAACAAATAATAATCAAAAAAACACTGACTGCATCCAAACAAAATTCGAATTTGGAAAACCATGTGCTTCGATACACAAACTCTATAATATACATTATTAAAAATGTGGACACATTAATAAAAGACTTCCAGGTCAAATGATTTTTTAAAGAGTATTTCCAGCTTTTCCCTGATATTTTTAAAAAAGGGTCATTTTTCAGATTCCAGGTTGCATATAAACCCTGTAATCACTGCAGAGGAGTGTCAAGCTTTATAGCCTAAAGCTATGTTCAAAATATTTCCTCTGCTATGATTATTTGCTCTAATTTTAAGCAAACTATCGTCAAAGTTACCTGAGCTATATTGGGATGTGATCCGAGCATATTATAAATTGCTTTTTCATTACGCCATTGTTTCTTACTTCTTGGAGGGAACACTTTAACTGCTACAGTCTTTTCTTCAAAGTGACCTAATCTTATTGCACTATGACAACCCTGGTGAATTAAATTCCCATGTAAAATGTTATCTAAAGTCTGTGCAGAAATATTCTGTGAATTGAGCTCCACATCAAGATAATGACCATGATATAGCACTTTTGACAATCGTTGTGATGTCGCAGTATTCTTATGTTTGTGTTTCCAACAATATAATAATGTAAGACATCCGATGATGAAACCTAATGTTACACTAGAAACAACCATTGCTAAAACCAATGTTGAGTTGCTAGAGTTAGACTCTTCCTCTGCTTGAACTGGTAACACAGGAGATGCTGAAAATGAATGAGGAAATTATTATTTTGATTAACAAATGGCTGCAAAGATGCTTCAAAACACAAAAAACCCAAAAATTGATAATGCCTCAAAATTGATAACTATGTTAAACAATGTGTAGTCTGAAAACCTGCTCAAAATCACTGATTCATAGATATTGTGTTCTTTTGCTTCAAGTTTTTAATCAAAGGTACGATATTGAAAGTAGTCCACCAAACTGAGTTAAGTAGAGCCAAGCAAATATGATTTGCATACACACAGTATGCATCATCGAGTATTTGTAACCATGACTAGGGCTTCAGAAGCTGAAACTGGACAGCTTCTTTACAGGTAACAACCGGCAGTTATTTTGAGTCTTGTTATTACTGTTTTGTTTTATTTATTACTCAAAATAGCTCCCCCACAGGTGATGCCTGATAGTTGTATTCAGGCTGGTACTTACTTGGCATAGTACCAACAGTTGCTTTCTCCGGGACTTCTTTCATTTTGAAATTAATGTCATTATTACATAATGAACCAGTACAACAACAAAAGAATGATTTTAATCTAGTTCGATTTGATCTCCATTCTGGATCAAAATTATTGAATAAACAAGACGACGATGAGCAATTGTCTTTCGTTTTTCCAGTAAGAAAGTATGGCCAACAACCTTGATTTTGCTTAACTACATTCGATGACTTATTTTTATATTCTATGTAAACTACGTTGAAGCATGATTTGCCTTGGTTACACCTCATGTATCGTGGATTTTTTTGACCCTCTAAATCATGAAAACGGCAATTTACAACATCAGTTTTAAGAAGTGTCTCCGATGTTTGTGTTTCATAGAGAACACCAAAAGTTTTCTTTGTCCCTGAAATGAAAGTAAAGAAAGTCTTAAAGAATTGTCACTTTTGAGAATGTAGAGCATTGGAAAATTATTAGAAGGGCATTTATAAGAACATATGGACAGATCTTTAAAATTACAGTGGTCAAAATAAAAGCGTATAATTTCTATGGAGGAACATGATTTGAGTACAAGCATAGCCTGAAGCTATGCTCAAGAAACCACCTTCACAGAAATTATTTACTCTTGAAACATAAACGAGTGACACATAATAAAATCAAAAGTAGGGTATGGAAAGTAGCCCACCAAACCAAGTGAAAGTTAAACCTGAGCACATAAATACGATTTGCATACACACATTATACCGTGTTTGAAATATGTCTTTATTAAGATGAGTTTCAGGCCAAATAAACAATTGGGACACATTTTTCAAGGTAAATTTATGTCAGGTCACTGTGGAGGAGAGTAGTTTAAACATCATATCAAGGATAAACACCCAAATTTTACATGGCACTAAGATTTCATGTCTTTATTAAGATGGTAGAGTTTCAGGCCAAATAAATAATTGGAACACATTTTTCAAGTTAAAATTACGTCAGGATTTGTACTCTTAATGTTCTTACCAAAAAAAGTTAAACATAATGACAGTTTTAAACATGGTTTCTATTAGCAATATATTATCTGCATAAAATAGAGGTGTTTCTTGATCCACTTGATAATATATTATTTATTCATCAAGTAAGGAAATTAATTTACCACATTCATAGAATTAAGTTATAACTGTGTGATATCTATATACAAGCCTGAATAGAACTGTCATACATCACCTGTGGAGGAGTGTATTTTAAACAAAATGTAGAGATAAAGGATAAACACCCAAATTTAAATGGCATTAGGATTTCATGTCCTTATTAAGTTCAGGTCATATAAACAATTGAACCACCTTTATTAAGGTAAAATTATAATAAATCACTGTGGAGAATACACCTATGTTATAGTATTAGATGTGCTTTTAAAGACTTGGTATATGTTACACTGTATAGGCTACATTCAGACTATTATGTATATAGAAACCATACATTTATTTCCAATATACATATGTATATAGTATAGGATATGCTTTGATCATGCATTTGTAAAACAACTTATAAATGTTACACTTAATTTATTAAGTTAATCTATTCTTTTATTAAAAAAATCTTCATCTGTTGAATTGTGTATTGCCATCATATTTCTAATTTCAATTGTGAGTAATTAATAATGCTATACAAATTTATATTCATGATAGTAATTAAATGTTTTATTGCCCTAAAATGAATACACATTGACACATATTAATATTTATTTCAAAATTAAAGGAAGCTTCCCAAAATCAAAATGGAGACTGATCATTGATGTAGAAGCTTCCCCAACATACAAAATATCTGTCAAAAAAGATTCACGGTTAAAGTCTCATAGAAAATCAAAATGTCAAAAAAAAATCGAAGTCTCTACTTCTTCTCTTATCTTTTGGGTATGATATTGCTTTTAAAACCAAAATTGAATGTAGTCAAATCCTCATAGAAATCAAAATTTCAAAAATATTCGAAGTCTCTACTTTTCCCTCTATTATTTAGATATGATCTTTATTATTTAGATATGATATTGCTTAACCAAAATTTGAATGTAAATCAAATTTTTGAAATAATCGATTCCAAATTGATAAAATCGAAAGAAAATTGGCCAGTGGTCTCGTAATATTGGCTAGAATGTCATAACCAAATCTCAGGACGGTACCACGCCTTTTCGGTCCATTAGACCGAAAAGGCAATTTACCCCTTTTGCCCAAAACTCGGACCAAGTGAATGAATTCAAAACATTTTTGGCAAGCTGTTCTAAAATATCATCACAAATGCTGGTACCGAATTTCAAAGTGTTAGCGCTTCGGGAACAAGGTCTATTTAAAAAAGCAGGATGTCGCCGCCGCCGCTGCAAAGTGATAGCAATAGCCATTCCAAACTTTGTTTGGTGGACTAACAAACTTATAGTTTAATATGCTAATTAAGGGAGACATCAAACCTGTTGTAAGAAATACACATTTTAAGTAGATGTTGCGGCTTAACAATAAGATAAAATTATTTCATAAAGTATTTATAGTCTCAATACAGTGAAAGTAAAAATTAATTTTATACTGAAGAGACATTTATGATTGAATTATATATTGATTAAATTTGAATCTAATAAAAGCAGCTAATTCTTAGTCGATGTTCCAGTTAAAAAATCCTGACTTATATTTCTTCTCATATATACTACTGCGCAGTAGTCATAATTCTTTAACTATTCAGAAAAAGATAACAAAAATGTAGACAGTGTAACAAACATCCTTTGTGAAACAAGAAATGCTCAACTTACAACCAAGCAACTGTGAGTCCAAGTTGTCAAGTGCAAAGACATAATTATGGTTGTAGAACAATACAAATTGCACCAATGTCCAAGTTAATTGGCTCCTCTGTGTCATTCCCTACAAAAACAATAAGTTAAATAAAATATCCATTGACTGTATTTATCTTAGAATAAAAGATAATACAGAAACAGTGATACAGTGATACACATTGTGGAAACCTGAAAAGAACAGAATGCGTTTTTATTATAATTCCAGCTTTACAGCAAAACAAATCAACGTTCATGGAGGTGTTTTTTAGTTTCATATTTACAGCTGCAGTTATTTACTATAACACCATATATAGCTGTGACTGTGACGTTGGTACGGTGAGGTTACCTCCCTCTTCCCTGTCCTCGGCAGCAGCTTTAAATGAGTTTTAACCTTGTCTTTTGACTATCTTAAGGGAAGAAATTTTGGCGGGAAGGAAATTTGTCGGATTGGCGGTTTTTGCCCAAAACCGCCAAATTAAATTCCCGCCAAATTTAAAAATAATCGTCATCCGCCAAATTTAATTCCCGCCAAATTTATAGGCTTGTCAAAGTTTGCTATGGCAACCTTTGTTTTTACTATCTCTTCCGTCCCCGAGCTAATTTATATGTAGCAACTTAATTCAAAGTCACGTAATCAGTGTGTCACAGCAGCTTTAACTGTCAAAACTTGCCCAAAACCGCCAAATTAAATTCTCGCCAAATTTTAAAAAAATGGCCTACCGCCAAATTAAATTCCAGCTAAATTTAAAAAAATTCATCAACCGCCAAATTAAATTCCCGCCAAAATTTCTTCCCTTAAGGTATTTTCATTCTTGGTTTTACCAATATATATGTAAATACACATAGATGGTCGTAGTATAGCTATATACGTAGTTAGTTAAGATTATCGTTTTGGCAGTAAATAAATCGCCAGAAAAAGGCTTAGCGAATTATGTTTCAATCCCAGTACTTCTTTGAGGTATGACCACAATAACTCAGTATTAAGGGAAGAAAGATAGCAGCAAAGTTGGTGGAACAAAACGCGTTCTCCATCGTATATTTACGCAAGAAAACCGTTCACAACAATGCCGTTGATTTGACGTTGGGTGGTGGAGAGAGGCATATGGAAACCATTCACGAATACATGAAAACGAAGTGTTGGTTGCTCAAAGCATAACTTGTTGCAATGGAATAACTTCGTTTTGGTGCAGAGACTACACAAAACGGAAGTTATTGCATTGCAACAAGTTCTACCTTCAACAGCCAACGCATCGCATCGTTTTCATGTATTTGTGAACAGTCTATCAAATTTGAAAATAATCATATAAAGGAAACATTTGGACAAAATATTTTTAAAATAAATTCCAAAGAATACAGTGTCGTTATTATTGTCCGTAAAACTTGATGAACCACGAGGCGAAAAATTCACCGCGAAAACCAAAAGAAGACATTCCATTGGTAGAAATCGACGCGTGACGTCAATTTCTACCGGAAAGTCTTCTTTTGGTTTTCGCGGCGAATTTTCCGCCTCGTAGAATTAATCTTCATGTTTCAGTTTGCGGATTGACTATCTTCAAGCAACGTCGATCCTGTAAGAAATATACATCCACATATGCTTTAAGATATTGAAATGCTGCATGCATACTACGTGTCGTTCCCAGTAACAATTTACCAGAAAACATGCACAATCAAGGTTTTGCTCCATGCGATAGCACAAAGCAATGCTATTTAGTTTTTTTTAATCTACCTTCGATCTTCTTTAATGTGAATCAATCTGTCTCGTTCATATAAAAGATCAGAATATCGTATTTGAAGAATCCCTTCTCGTTCTGTTTGACGTAATACATCTTCTTCTAATGCCTGAAAGGAAGAAATTTGAGGATTTGAACAAGAAAACAAACTTTTTCATAGGTGGGCTTCTGATGTTGCCTTTATCTCGACCATGAATTTTTAGACATAGACGTCTGATAGATAAATAATAAGATTTGTGAAGTGTATCGTTTCGTGTATCGTATGTGCATAGACCGAGCTAAACAAGCGAAGGTCTATGTCGTAGGCTAAGCATTATTCCTATGACTTTCTGAAGGTAAAGAAAATATTTTCATATATTTTGGAAGTGTATTCGAGAGAATCTCCCAGATATCTAATACCAGAAAAACTATAGTAATTCTTACCCCTAATCTTCTAGGTATAGCATGGTTTTCTTGTTTTCGCAATAAATCGAATGTTTCGGATTCTATTTGAGATTGTTCGATTTGATCGTGTAAATCGGATATTTGTTTATTTAATGCAATAGCCCGGGACTAAAATGAATAGATAAGTTTTATTCCCAGAGTGAAAAAACTTGTTCAAAGTTCACAGTAAAACCACTAGAACACACAGTAAAGGCACTAGAACAACGTTCTTAACTGCAGACTTTGAACAAGTTTTTACTCACCGGGTTACAACATCAAACCTGAAATGAAATCCGCATGTAACAGTAAGAATACAGAGTCGAAAAAATTGCAATCAATTGATTTCATGGTAAAGAATAGATCTTTGAAAGTAGCCCACCAAACCAACTGAAAGTTAAACCTATGCATACACACACTATACGTCAGTGTTTGAAATATGTCTTTATTAAGATGGTAGAATTCCAGGTCAAATAAACGATTGGAACACAATTTTCAAGGTAAAATTATGCCAGATCACTGTGGAGGAGAGTAGTGAGATTTCATATCAAAGATAAACACACAAATTTTACATGGCATTAGGATTTCATGTCCTTAATAAGTTGATAAAGTTTCAGGTCAAATAAACAATTGGAGCACCTTTACAGTATCAAGGTAAAATTATATCAAGTCACTGTGGAGAAGAGCAGTAAAATTTAAAATCATAGCCTAAAGCAATGCTCAAAAGTCCATCCTCCATAGTGGATATGAATTACATACACACTTGGTATGTTACACTGTATAGGCTACTTAGACTATTATGTATAGTAGGATATGCTTTGATCATACATAATATTACTATTCTTTTATTAACATACCTTCCTCTGTTGAATTGTGTATTGTCATTATATTTCTAATTTGAATTGGGAATATACATTTTATTATTTTATTAAAAAACTCCACCTTTGTTGAATTGTGTGCTGACATTATATTTCTAATTTGAATCATAAGTCATTAACAATGTTATAAAAATTCATACACCTGATGGTAATTAAACGGCCCTAAATTGAATACACATTAATACAAATTAATATTTATTTCAAAATTGAAGAAGGAAGCTTCCCAAAATCAAAACAGACTTTAATTCTTGAAATACTAAAAATTGTTTTTATATTTTTTATTATCTCAAAAAATTGAGGAGAGAGCTTCCCCAAAATACAACAAAATGTCTGCCAAAAAAGGTTCATGGTCAAAGTCTGATAAAAATTTAAAATGCCAAAAATTGTCTAAGTCTCCATTTCTCCCTTATCGTTTTAGCATGTTATTTGGTGAATCTGGTCAAAACCTTACAGAATACAAATTTTCCAAAAAAGTCTCCACTTTTGAAAAAATCCCTTTTGCGAAAAATTTCCTTCTGAGATATCGCCATGAATGCTGGTACCATATTTCAATATGATAGCCCTTCAGGAACATGATCTATGAAGAAAAGCGGACCGCTGCCGCTGCAAAGTGATAGCAATAGCTCATCCAGGCTAAAAACAAAATATTCAGTTATTATAGTTACAAAAACAGAAGGTTAGGAAAACAAACCATTATACTTACAATATACTGCAAAAAACATTCGTAATAAGCAACAGCATGGACATTTACAGTGAAAGTAATTGTTGTAGCCGCACTATTTGACGAACCTCCAAAGCCAAGATAATATCCAAGTATAAAATAATTATTACCGCTAGAATCAGTAAGATTCATCCATTTCAATGACCAAGAAACCTAAAACAAGAGAAAAATATATAATTGGCAAGAATGAATTTTTAATGCCTAATATTCTGAAACTTTTAAGCTCCAGAGGCATTTGTTGTAGATTGTATTAATAAGTTCATTGTTTGGTTTATGTGTTCGATAATCAAACAGGGGCAGATTTTGAATAATAAGGCATGTATCTCAGTGGGCAAATACCTGCTCAAAGTTCACAGTAAAGACGCTAAAATGTCTTCAACGTTGTTCTAGTGTCTTTACTTCTGACTTTGAACAAGTTTTTGCCCACTGGGATTGATACTTTAATTGGAGATGATAATTAAAGCAAATTGAAAACTTTTTGTGTTAAATAAAACCACATTAATTTTTATGAGAAGTTATTTAAAACTGTGTATATTTATTTAATCATATTTTTTTGGGTGCTGTTTTAAGATGTTTTTTAGGGTTGGCACTCTTGCGTTAATTTACTTGTGTAACAGTTTCAAATGACCATTCACAGTGTCATTAAAAAAATAATTTAATATTGTTTAATATTTTTATACATTTGGGAAATCCTTCGCAAGATTGTCACAACATAAAATAAATCAACATAAATTGACAAGACAACATACAGGAGATGATACAGAAGCCATGCTTGAACTAAATAACAGCTGGTTTACACTTGCTGAAAAGTATCCAGTAACGATAAATTCACATTGAACTCCATAATAGTTAACTCTACAGTTGCATTGTCCAGATGTATCACATGTTGTATTAGTTGAACCGGATGGATTACAGTTACACAATTTGCATTCTGTCGGAAATGGATTAGGGTAACCAAAATATCCCACTTCACAATGTGAACATGAACGTCCCTTAAAACCAGTTTTACATGGGCATACACCAGTAGTTTTGTCACATAAAATAGTGGCTCCAACCGTTCCAAATGCTGAACAAGCGCATACGGAACATCCATTCAAAATGGCAGCTGTCAATCCATAGAAGCCATCTTTACAAGTGTTACAAGTAATTCCTTCTACATTACTTTTACATATACATGTTCCAGTTGAAGGGTGACAAACAGTACTACCAAACAATACTCCTTCCAGAAAACAACTGCAAGCTGAAAGAGAATGTATTAACCCATTGGCCAACAACTTGTTAAAAGTCTGTGGCAAAGATGATAGAAGATGTTCTAGCATCTTTACTGTGGACTTTGAACATGTTTTTGCCTATTGGCAAGCATGTGAATATTTAGACAGCTTTGAATACATTGTGCTATATGTTTTTATCTTAGCCTAACCCTAGGATCTTATCCCTCTTAACCCAGAAAATAAGAGAGGAAAGAAAAAATCTAGAAGGATTGGTAAATGGTGTTGGTTCAAACGTCTTTTTATAACAATAAAATTAACACAATTATTTATATAAAATAGAAAAGAAGATTGCGATAAAACAAGTTATACATGAAGGAGGATCTTTACATCGGGAAACATTTATCAGTTTTTATCTGAATACCCTTGCCACTTCAGAGAAAAAGAAAAATGAGGTATGATGATCCATATGAAAAACATGAAGTGTTTCACGACTTAGTGACAACATGGAAGTAAAAATTTAGGAATTATGAAAATAGGTTTAAAATATTTTTTTAGATTCTAAATACTTTTTCATTTATTATTCACATTTGACTCTTGGTAAAGAAAAATCATCCAGATTATGTATAAAGAATAATCTGGGAGAGATGTTGACCAAAGGGACTCGTGTTATTTATCTAAGGGAAATTGCAGGAATAAAGCTTTTACTCTTTATGTTTATTGTTCTAGAGAGCAAATTGTTGTGTGTTCAATATAAGAGTAAATAATCACCGTTGAAGAGTGATTTTTGAAGTTAACCTGAAGCTATGCTAAAAACATTCTCCTTCACAGTGATTATTTACTCTTATTTTGAACACTGCATATATCCCTTATGCAGAAACACACAATATTTAGAAATTAAAGTGCTATTTTTTAATCTTCACCCGTACTTCGTCCCTAACACCTCAAATGCCTATGAAATGGAACAATTGCAGTATTAGTGTATAATAGTAAATATTGTAGCTGCAGAGAAGACCAATTGTTGCCTTACAACAGAAGTTAATGTGTTGCCTTACAACAGAAGATCAATTGTTGCCTTACAACAGAAGCACAAGTGTTGCCTTACAACAGAAGTTAATTTGTTGCCTTACAACAGAAGATCAATTGCTGCCTTACAACAGAAGTTAATTTGTTGCCTTACAACAGAAGATCAATTGTTGCCTTACAACAGCAGATAAATTGTTGCCTTACAACAGAAGATCATTGTTGCCTTACAACAGAAGATCAATGTTGCCTTACAACACTTTGAAGGAAAGGAGTGCAGAATCAACGCTCTTGCATTTGATTGGTTTCATCATACCAAAGAAAAAGCAAGCTCATTGACTTAACACTCTTCATCGTAGATTAATTTTTCTCAAATTCATTGATTTTGACTACTGTAAGCTGCTAAAATATCTGCTATATGAAACAAATTTTGGAGATGGCTCCTTAGCATTTTATAAATTAATGATGAACAAGAACGCATACCAAATTAACGCAAATTTGCATAAATAAAGTGA
>JAULBZ010001697.1:0-21077 GCA_032360805.1 Neoturris breviconis | reverse complement strand
AACTTTGTTTGGGTCAAATCAAAATTCAACAAAAATGAATCTGTGCAGCTATTACATCACAAATGAACGATGTTGGAACTGAAATGTTAAGTAAAGGCTTTTACAAGAAAGCTGACTCTTCATAAATATTAATATGATGGGTGTGGAATATGTGACTATGTTGATTTTAGTATTTTGGCCAACTCCAACAAAAAACCTTGAGTTGCAGGAGAGCTTATTTATTCTGAGAGACAACTCTGGTTGAAAAAAATAATCACCTCTGTGTCGTTGAACTGTTCAGTTAGCAGTATCTTTTTATTCCCTCTCTTCTATGAAGTACCTAACTAATTGCTGGTGATTAGAGTTAATTACTTACTTAATTACTTATTTAATTAAAATGTTGAGTATTTTTTTATTTACAGCCGTTACATCATTTTTGTGTAAAATTTTACAAAGAATTCGATTGTAAACGAATAATTCTGTCTTGAAAATGGCTACAGTATGTAGTCGAAACGTCGATTTCTTGCATCATAATTATTATTATTATTATTATTATGTGTTGTGAAATGGACACAAGTATTTAAAGATATATCATATGGTTCCTATGGTTACAAGTAAATAAAGTATAATAAGTATGTGCGGTATGTTGTTGTTGTTGCTTATTTCTCTATTACTGCTGTGATTTATTGTTGCTATTGTTATTTTCCATTGTTTTTTTAACGTTCAATTTCGAAGTACCTCCTTGGTGAATTATTTAGCATTATGTAATTAGTTGAGATTTCTCTAAAACTATTAACACTAATTACATAGATAATTAAGCAAGGGACCGTAAAAGAGATGTTCCAATGTTTTTTTAACGTTCAATTTCAAAGTACCTCCTTGGTGAATTATTTAGCATTATGTAATTAGCTGAGATTTCTCTAAAACTATTAACACTAATTGCATAGATAATTAAGCAAGGGACCGTAAAAGAGATGTTCCAATGTTTTTTTAACGTTCAATCTCGAAGTACCTCCTTGGTGAATTATGTAATTAGCTGAGATTTCTCTAAAACTATTAACACTAATTACATAGATAATTAAGCAAGGGACCGTAAAAGAGATGTTTCGTTTTAATTTAAACGTTTATATTGACGTGTACCTCCATAGGATTCCCAGGATATTCACTGTAAAAGTATCTAATTAGCCAAATCAGGATGATATTGATTTTTACCATCTATCTTCCCATGTTCTTGTCACTTAAAAGATCTAGTAAAATAAAAAAGACTAGGTACTAACTGTGATATTGTAATTATAAAAGATTTTTAGTTGGTTTTATATTTTCAGTTGGATGTAAATTTCCAGTTGGTGCTAACATATTGGAAAGAGCACATCTTTAAAGGTAACTGAAATTAATTGATTATTCTTAAAAGTATATAAGGTCACATACATATATGGTCACTACTTAAACCAGATCTCTACTAGGCGAGTTCGTTTGCGCAAATTCTAAACAAAGCCACTACATTTGTTAAAATTGACATCCCTTGTCAGGTAGAAATTCGCCTTAAGTGAGCGATCTTTCAGTTGATTGGTGTTTGGTGTAGCAGCAACCAATCAGTTGGAAGCCTTGGAAGATGCAATCCATTTACGGAGTTATCTGGAACCGTACTCAGTAGTATTTCATACTGTGTGAATATTATGAAATAACACAAATTCTCTCTACATTTTAGATGAAGTTAATACTTCTGCTTTTGGTATGTTTTGTAGTTACATATGGTAAGTACATTCTACCCAGTCGGCAAAAACCTGTTCAAAGTCAGCAAAATAACGTTAGAACAACGTTCTTCTTTCTTCTTAGTTTTTACCGGCTGGGTATATACATATGGTCACACCGTAATCGAATGTAGAAACAAAATCGAACGAACATCGAATCTGTTGATTTAACATTAAATTTGATTTAGCAAACAATGTTTTGCTTTTCATGGTTGTTAGATGTTCTGTGCCACTGGAAAGCACGTTCAATTGAACCCATGTTTGTCTTCTTATGTCTTTGCTATATCCATATCATTGACACAACTTCCTCATAGGCAAAAACTTGTTTAAAGTCCTCAGTTCAAACGCTAAAACAACGTTATTAAAGACGTTGTTCTAGTATCTTTTATTCGGGGCTTTGAACAAGTTTTTGGGTTGGTTGCAGGTACTAGAAAACTTTTTTCTGTAACAAAAACTATAACAAAAGCGGCACCATACAGCGTGAAAAACAAATGACCTTATCACAAATGCATGAAAACAAAGTGTTTGTCGTTCAAAGTTAAAATCTGTTTACAATGCAATTACTATTCAGTCACTGCACAAAAAGGAAGTTATTGCATTGCAACAAGTTTTTATTTTGAGCAACAAACACATCATTTTCATGTATTTGTGAAAAATGTTTGTAGACAATCCAGATATGGAGTTTTTCAAGCTGCTTCCATTTTATTATTATTACTATTATTTTAGGTCACATTAATGATGCAGTGGACGATACAAATGTCGACAATGAAGATGAAACTAATTTGGAAAATAATGATGCTGAATTAGAAGATGATGATTTTGGTACGTTGACGGCTTTAACTCTTTTGATATTTGGGTAGCTCGTATTATCTGGGAGCGAGAAATAAAGTCCACTTCAAAATTTTGATAAAAAGACTTGTTCAAAGTCCGCAGAAAAGACTCTAGAATAACGTTTTCAACGTTGTTTTAGCGTCTTTAGCGCTGACTTTGAACAAGTGTTTACTCACTGGGTCAATATAAACTTTCAAAAAGTATGAATGAAGTTTGTTCATTGATGTGCAAATATCATCAGATGAAATACAAGGGAAATACAAGGCAAATGACATAAACTGGAACAAGTTTGAATAACCAACTAAGACGTTTTTCGATATCTATTCTTAAAGGTATTTGTTGTTTCTCACTTTAAGTGTGTTTTTTTTAGCTGTAAAATCAGATGATGATGACGACAATGATGATGATGATGGTGATAATGACGATGAAAAGAATTCAGTTCAACCCAGCGATGAAGAGAATTTAATTCAATCCAGCGATGAAAAGGATCGTAAGTTGACAGTTTTAACTCTATTTTACACAATGTAATTGAGCGAAATATATTACCTATGTGGTAAATAAGGTCCCCTATATATTTCCTGATGTTGACTAAACATAGTTGTTTGATAGTTGCGTTGATTTCGCCGGGAAATTCTGCCTTATGTGAAATTGGCTAAAGTCAACATTCAGTTGTTTTCTTTCTAACGCTATAAAGGCCGTTTTCCATTAGCGTAAAATTCCACGCAGAATCCAAATGAAGACATTCCATTGGTAGAAATTGACGTGTGACGTCAATATCCACAAATGGAATGTCTTCTTTTGGATTCCGCGCGGAATTTTCCGCAAATGGAAGTCCAGCTTTAGCATGGTTTGCTATAACGTCGTTCATATATTTAGTTTTAAAGAAATAGATTTAATCCAATTTTTAGTTTTGTAAAGATATGACGGGCTTTCGAGAACAGTAAATAAAAAACTGGAAAATTCTTTAAGCTTTTCTGTTGAATGATTCTGAGAGTTCAAGAAAGTTTACCACATTTGTAGGCATCAAATTATGTTTTAATTCCTCGTATACAACTTGCACCTCTTAGAAGATTTTATCTACATCATCTACACTTGAAAATGAAAATTTCTTGTGTTGAGCTGTGTGTCCTGTATCAGTTTCTGCATTCGTCCAGAAGGTGATTATCTCACTTTCTTCAACTTTATGTTATTACCCACATCCTCCGATCAATAGTTGCATTTCCCAGTCGGCAAAAACCTGTTCAAAGTAAGCAAAATAACGTTAAAACGAGCGTTGTTCTAACGTTATTTTGCTGACTTTGAACAGGTTTTTGCCGTCTGGGTTATTTATTTAAATTAGCTATAATCATAAACTAAAGGCGGATCGCCAATAGGTAAATTCGCTCGCACGAATTATAAATGAAGGAATTACATTGCTTGAAAGTGACGTCACCAATGTAATGATTTCATTTAGAATTTGTACGAGCGAATTCGCCTAGTGGGCATCCGTCTTAAGTAACTCATAACTACTATTGATATGTAAAATTATCTTGTATAATGCAATGATTGACATTTACGGGACATTTGTGAAATTGAGAGAAAGGGCGTGTATTGTAAGGAAAATACTAGACCAAAAACATAGTCTTCTACCATACTGTTGATAAGATAAAAAGTTGAGATAAAATGTACGTCTCAGAGACAATTGTTCGCGTATTACGTAAAATGTATTTTGTATATTTCAGATTTGGGAAATATTAAGAAATTGTGAGGTAGTTTCACATTATGTTTTAAAATGTAGTATTGTAAAGATTCCAGACACCTGACGGAATGGAACCTAAAAAACAAGAAAAAAGGGGCAAATTTGAATAATTGGCTAAGGCAAAATATACTCTAAGGTACATTTAATTTCTCTGTCTAATTCTCCGACTTATCTTATTTAGCTGCAGCACTCATTCGTTTCTTCATCCGCCGCCGTTCCAGTCGCCGCCGCCGTTCCAGTCGCCGCCGCTACTACTACTACCGTCGCCGCCGCCGTTTCAACCGTCGCCGCCGTTTCACTCGTCGCCGCCGTTTCAACCGTCGCCGCCGTTTCACTCGTCGCCGCAGTGGCGATACCCTAAAATTATCGGATTAAGACGACGAGGACGAAAAGGTTAAAAAAGTCAAAGAGGAGATCGTTTTATTAGGTTAGGTGTGTTTACTAGGTCTGACTCTTGTAAATAATATAATTCAAAGAGTGTTAAGTCAATGAGCTTGCATTGATTCAGCACTCTTCTCCTGGTAACAGATTTTGGAGATGGTCCCTAAAGACTAATTCAGGATCCGCGGTAAAGACGCTAAAATCATGTTGAAGATGCAGTTCTAGCGTCTATGGCAAATTTAAACAAGTCTTTGCCTACTGGCCTACTAGCTCTCATAGATGCTTCCCAGTGAGATGCTAAATAACGTGTATTGATGTTGTCCCAGTGACTTTACTGCGGACCTTGAACAAGTTTTTGCCCATTGCGTTAGGTGATATTAATTGAACTGGTTTGCTTCCAATCTGTAATCACTGCATTTGTAACCCTGCTAATACAAGCGGTTCTTAGCTATTAACATTTTTATGAATATCATCACTAAGTAGACACAGGACATAGGATCAACATTGAAATAAAGTCAAAACGACGTCGCAATTAACGTTTAATCACGGTATAAAACGAAGTCGTAGCGTCGATTTGACGTTGTTTCAGTGTTGATCTGACGTTGTGTATCTGCAGAGAAAAAGCTAAATAACTTGTGTTGTAAGAAACTATCATAATTATATTTGGATAAAACCAGGTTGAGTTAACAGGTAAAACTTTGCATAGATTTCAAGAAAATTAATCCTGATTTAGAACTTGATGCTTATAGACCTATACAGACCTATACAGTCTATATAAGAATTTATTCAGGGCCGTATGTTGTAACTTGAAACATTTGTAATAATATAACCAGCCAGTTACCTATTTGTTGGATTGTATATGATGTGCCAAATGGATTGATATTACTAGAAAGATTAACATTTTTATGATAAAAGATTTAGTGTTATATTATTCATCCCAGCCGGCAAAAACCTGTTCAAAGTCAAAAAAATAACGTTAGAACAACGTTCAAAAGAACGTTGTTTTAACGTTATTTTGCTGACTTTGAACAGGTTTTTGTTTAGATGTCCACTAAGCAAATTCGCTTTCGCAAAATTTAAATGAATCCAATGAATTGATTGAAAGCGACATTACAAGTGACGTCACTTTCAACCAATGTAATGGCTTTATTTAGAAATCGTGCGAAAAAATCTGCTTAGTGAAAATCCGCCATAACATTCAAAAGATAAAGACACATTCTTCCCACTAGCTGCCACGCCCTACATTTAGTGTCACGCCCTACTTTTTGTGCAGAACATTTCGTGAATTTTGCAAACGACCCTAATAATCCCGAAAATAAAGGTAATAATTTTTTTATTATTTTTTTTATATACCATTTTGCGAAATAACATATTTGCGAAAAATGTTTTCTCCAGTCCCGAAAATAAATGCTCGCTAAAAAATATTGTTCTCAGTTCCCTGGTAGAATTAACTATTTCTGACGAGGATATTGAAAGAAGTTGGGTCATAAAGTTAATATTAGAGTCGTTGGATAGCACCAAATTCTTCGTAGTTTTTTTCTTCCTATCGAAGGCATATAACTCAATGTATATATAATTTAATTAATGCACAGTTTTTAACTAGAAGCACCCAGCCGGCAAAAACCTGTTCAAAGTCAGCAAAATAAGGTTAGAACAACGTTCGGCTGGGCAGTGACAATGACCTAACAATAACATAATAATTCCCAATCCCCTTTGTTGAAAGTAAGCAAATACGTTAAAATGATTTTTTTTTTTTTGATTCACCAAATTAATTATTCACGGAAATTTTTTAAATAAATCTTCTGTTATAAATAGCGGGATTGAGTAGGTAATTTGATGATTCAGCAATTTTTCCGAGTAGTAGAAGTTACTTATTGGGGCATACCGTTACCAAAGATGGAAATTTATGCAATCGAGTAACTTTTTTACTCACATTTTTCTGGAAAATAAAAGTTTCATCAGTCACTTTTGTTTACTTTTGCTTGCTGATGTCATGATTTTTCAGAATTGCTCGTATTTAAATAGAAAGTTTATCTGGTATTTTCATTTAAATTATTCATTCCAAGAACGAAAACACAGTTTGTCTCAAGGGTGATATGAAGATCGGACGTACTTACCAATTCATTGTTTTCAAGAAATAATTCTGCAAGATTTTGAGCTGAAATTACTTTACAGAGCAGATTAAAAAGACAGATTTCCACTAGGCGAATTCATTCGCACGAATTATAAATGAGGCCATTACATTGGTTGAAAGCGTTGTCAGCTGTGACGTCGCTTTCAACCAATGTAATTGCTTCATTTAAAATTCACGCGAACAAATTCGCCTAGTGGAAATCCGCTTTAAAGCATATCAATGATCTGTACACTACTATACTATGTATCCATAATAATTGGTCCGTACTTAAATACATTTAAGTTCCAATTGCATGGTCATAGTGCCTAAATGGATATCAGTAATTATTCAAATTAGCGCCACCACCGAATAGTGCCTCCCTCGAATAAGCACCGATCGTTTTAGTCAATTCTTTGAAATGCACGGCCCTCGAATATACACCACACCATTAACCAAATGTCAGCGTGGCATGATAACCATCACTTTATCTAACTGAGTCCTAATGGGTTTATAATTATTTTGTAAATTACATTTGTTAGAAAACAAAAAACGTTGAAGAGAGATTTTATATTCCCATTGAACGATCAGGGAACATATAAGCGTACTCTTCGGATCCTAATTTTAGGGGGAGGGATAATCTCCTATTTTGGGGGAAAATATCACCGGTTTTAATGAATTATTGACACCCCCCCTCCCCCAACAACCTTTTCCCCAATAAGTTTGCAAAGACTTGTGTAAAGTCCGCAGTAACGACACTAGAACAACGTCTTTAACGAGTAAGACTACTGAATACGGACTTTTATAGCTCCATAAATGGACCGTGTATCGCCATATATGGTATTATAAATCGGTATACGACTCTGTATTTCATAGTCTTTCACGCTGTCATTTTTTAAAAATTTCGTTTTTATTATGATGTTTTTAACAAATAAAACAACATTTTTAATCGACATGTTTCGACTGTACTTCATTCATTTTCAATGTTAATAAATTAGTTAAGTATTTAAAAATATATTATACCACACTACCAAGTACCAAGTAAGCTGGAGCACCGGACCCATTGGGCGGGGGTTGGTGGAATGCGGCCTATTATTATAAATTTCACGGTGTGAAATGCTACTGAATACGGACCCGTTTATCTTCGTATTCGGACTGTGTGTTAGTATATATGGCATGCACAGTTCGAATACGGAGTTACACTGGTCCGTATTCAGTAGGTTTCTACGATGTGTATGCGCTACACTACTATACTGCTACAACTACTATTTCAGTGAACTTTTGAAAGTTTATGGAAATATTTCGGTCTACTTTGTTTACATTTGTGTTATTGCATTAGTTAATGTTAATATACGTGTCTCTAATTAAGCACCACATAAGCATTTAGTTATCTTTAAAACAGTATATTTTTAAGCATTATGGGCCTCAGCTCAATTTTATAGATGCTCATTAACACCAATATGCAATTATTATCCTAATTAAAGATTTATTTTTCTAAATAATAAAATTTGATGAACAAAATAGAATTGTTTTAATTTATAATCCCCTTAATAATACATTAATTACTAAGTTTACTAATTAGCTGAGATTTTTTTAAAAAAACTAATTAGATATTATGTTAATTAAGACCTTTTCCATAAATAATACATTTACCGCCCAAATAAAATTATTTCAATTGGATGGGTGGTACGTATGTTTGCAGTAACTCAGCAACGATTCCCCCCGTATGCAGTAAGTCAATCATTAACTCAGCCAGCAAAAACCTGTTCAAAGTCAGCAAAATAACGTTCTAACGTTATTTTAAAAATACTGTATAATTTCTATTACTCATCATACTTTACGCTTGTTTGTACAGTGGACTCTCTATAACTCGAACCTCTATAACTCGAATCTCTCCCTAACTCGAACGATTTCGCTGGCACGGTGGAAATTTCCTAATAAACTCTCATAAAAAACTCTCTATTACTCGAACCTCCATAACTCGAATCTCTCCTTAACTCGAACAGTTTTTTTGTCCCTTCGGGTATTTCCTCTCTATAACTCGAACCTTGCAACATTTGTCTAGAACTTTAAATGATTTCAATGACATAAACTGCTTTTTATTTTGCTTTGTTTTGACCCTATAACCGTAAATGGAGCCTTAACCAATTCGATGTTTGATATTTATTTTTATTTCTGATTTCTTTTTAAATTAAATTACGCAAAATTACTCTGATTTCTTTTCAAAAGAATAAAAACATGTTTAATGCCTGTAGTAAATGGCGCAAAAACAAAATTCAAAGCGCTGCTTAGCGTCTTCACTGCAGAATTTTAAAAAGTTTCTGCTCGCTGTGATCCCATGGATAGAACAAAATCAACAGATCAATTTCCCATTAACCCTATTTAGGCAGTGTTGGGGCGGATTTCCGCTCCCTGTCACATTATTATTTATACCATCTGAATTACTAAAGCAATAGATATGAAACTATCCAAGACACAAATTGTGAAAATGTCAGGTTCATTACATAAACGGATCATAACCTGAGGCCACCTAATGGGGGAAAA
Organism: Neoturris breviconis; assembly: GCA_032360805.1. Lineage (NCBI taxonomy): Eukaryota > Metazoa > Cnidaria > Hydrozoa > Anthoathecata > Pandeidae > Neoturris > Neoturris breviconis. The sequence continues at coordinate 11,743 of JAULBZ010001697.1, read as the reverse complement.
CCTATATAAATCGTTAAAACATTATTTCGCAATAACTTGTGTTTGGTTAATACTTACAACATGAAACTTGGCCAGATTACATGTAATCACAAAGTTAATGTTTCAAAAAAAATTGGTCCCATGACTAACCCGTTTTCCCTAACTTTTCCGAACTTTTAAAAATCGGGTTTTTTCGGATTTGGAAAATGCGATGCCGCTGCTATGATAGTCATGTTAACGTTATATTAAAGTTATATTAAGGTTGACGTTCAATATACAATGATGAGGCTGTAATTTTTTCACTGGATATTGGTAAAAATATGGCTCTGGCTGCGCATTCAAAGAATTAAAAAATAATATATACAGTATATTGGGCACTTATTACAAGAGAATGTTTTAAGTAAAAATCGATATCCGCATTTTACCAAACCTTGTGTTAAAGTAATGCCACGAAACTTGGCGAAGTTAATTGAAATCACATAATGAATAATTCTGATAAGTTTCGTCGCGTGACTAGTCCCGTTTTCATCGATTTTTTTTAATTTTTTAAAAATCGGATTTTTTTCGGAATTTCGGATTACCATTTTTGTATTTTCCAACTTTTTCACTAAAAAACATTTAAATACCTACTCAAATCTGCAAACAGAATGAAAAAAGCTTTTGTAGAACTCTTTTAATCAAAATTCTAAGAAAGTACAGTTTTTAAGAAAATGAGTCATTTAAAATTAATTGTGTACAGTCGTCAGAAATATGCTGACTTCAGTAAAGAATATTCGGTACCATTTTGTTCCTTTTGTGATAGACTATAACTCTACAAAGTTTTATTTTAATCCCCAGCTTAGAGTTAAGAGAGCATGTTCTATTTCATATGAACCACAAGTAAAACAAATAGAATAGTATAGACATATTCCAGTGATAGACAACGCATTTGTAGTTAGTGTTATTCTAGTATACGTTAATTGGCTTAATGACTAGGATAGTATCGGTGATACCGCTAAGCTAGCTGGAATTACTAAAAGAGGGTACTATTGGTTTTGGCGAAGTAAACATTTTACTTATCCATTAGGAAGAAAGCTTCCGATCGGCGGATTTGTGCGCTGTGGTGGAGTGAGAAATGGTCAATCCAGGCAAGTCAATTAGCTTTTGTAGCTAGTTCGGAGAGAATCCAGCGGATCTAAACATAGGAACAAGGTATATGTTCTTTAGTCGAAGTGCTGAAAAGCGGCTGCATTTGCTTTCGAAAATAAACTTTATCTTGTTTAACAATAGTCACAAAGAAAAACTAAATGCGCTATTGTTCTAGCCTACCATTTCAGCCTTTCGCTTTCGTTCTACGCACAATGTGTTATATTTCTTATATGACCAGGTTCTTAAGAGAATTGTGACGACAACATGTGCCACGTGACAAAACGTTAAATCGAAAGTGGCGTCGATTAAAGATACTAAGCCGTGTTTCTTCTAATTCTTGTCGATTTAAACCTTTGATTTTTTATGGAAGGTTCTAGAAGATTTCTAAAGCTATATTTTGTCGCATGGTTGAAACGGTCCGGAACAATTCAATGTTCATGTAGAATTCTTTCAAAAAGAAAGTTCGAAGGGCTTGCTTGGTACCTTTTCTGTGTTATATTCAGCGATGCTATATCGAATAAACTTTTATTTACGTTCTTAGTATTTCGTAAGTTGGTTGGGCTACCTGGACATGTTTTTTGATATTTTTAAAGTTTGAAAAAAATATTTGTGAAAGCATGGCGGCATATAACCTACGATCTCATTTAAGCTTGTATTTGATTTAACTATTACTATATATATCCCTTACCGAAATATTTCTGACAATGTGAAATTTGTGTAAAATTCGGAATCTCGAAAATTTGCATTTGTGTCAAGATCCTGGGTTCTAGGCTGCTAGAAACATCAAAATATATACTCGATCTTAAGTCTACAAGCTCTCGCATACATATTTGAGTCAAAGTAAAACTCGAGCATAAATTCCGAATTTTCGTTTACATCAAAAGCCTTAAATTTCCGGTAGCAAACCAAAATAAACAAAAAATCGAATATGTCCCAACAGAATTTGAGATCCTAAGTCTTAAGTCTATTAATTAGGATGACGTCATCAAAAAATTGATTGTGCCAAAATGTTAATTATGTGATGAACTAATATTCTGGAGAGTTTCAACACTACAGCATAATCCTTTCAAAAGTTATGGAGAGGGGGTTGAAACACCCCCCGCCCACTGTTGAGGAGCCCCCAAAAGGAACGTTCTTTGTATTCTCTTTCTATCGATTTTCTTTCTCGTTTTTTATATCATCTAGCTCTTCTTGAGTTGTTCTAACGCCGAAGTGTTTAGTAAATTTTATCATTTCAGGTGAACTGGTCAAACAACGTCCAATGTAAAATATATATATTATAAATCTTTACTACGTTCCGATAATAACGCGACCCCCGTTTTATAAACATTGTTAAGTATTTAGAGAAAACGAGATTGAAAAGATTTACTATCGTTTACTTGCTCTCTCCAACTCTCTCATTTTGCCTGAAAAACGTGTTGGTTTATAGTTTTGGAACAAAACTGTCATTTCCGCTCTCTTCACCTTATATAAACTCCGTAGTTTCGTTCTGTCAATAGCGCCCTTACTGTTAACCACCCCCTCTAATAAGCCCTATAATAAGTCTCGAAGGAAATTTAATAAGCGCTCAAGTCTTAATTAAATATGGAGCTCGTAAGAGTTTATATCAATGCATTCATTACGTATGTTTTGTTTTCAGAAGGAAGTAGGTGAAATCTAAAATATATTTTTCAACCAAATGACTACCTATTTTTTTATCGACAAATAGAGTGAACAATTTTTTATTGAAAATTTTTTACCCAATATTATTCTTTTTCCAACGTTCCTGAGAAAGTACTTTGTTCTTCATTATGACGTAAAGTCGATAGACTTATGTGACGTCAATGCCTAGCTACCAATGAAACGTCTTCTTTTAACTTTCTCAAGAAAGATTCCACCTATAACCTTTAGTTTGTTTTTGAGCGATTCCAGTAACATAATTAAATATGAAGCAATGTTAAGCCTTGTCCAATTATAAATGTAAAAGTTCCATTTCCACAGGAAAAGCATGACTTACTTATCAACGCCATTGATAATTTTAATGAAAGACGTAACAAATTGTTAATAACAAACTGGTTGGTTCACTTCTTTATTTCATGAACGACTAATAGTATAGCGATGACATTTGATAGGCTAATAGTGCATCATGAAGGGAATATTTTGGAACATTTGTTTTTGCTGATGTCAGCATTTTTCCGATGACGTCTTCACAAAAACTTTAAAATGGCAAATATTGCTTAAAATGTGTATGATGTGGAAATAACGAGTTGAGTTTTTCAGTTGAGAATATATAAATAACAGATGTTTCTGCCTCACTCACTTCTGTATTATAGAAGAGAAACCTGGGCCATCAAGTTAAGACCACTAGTTGGGCCGTTTTCAAAATATCCACATATAGTGGGTACGTCAAACTTCCCCTCCTTCGAAGGAGCGCCCATCCTCAAAGTCCAATAAGGTTAAGAGCGCTCCTCACATTCAAGTAAATACAGTATGTATGGAAACAGAGTAGTTGTTGTCCTCGTTCACAAAGAACCAAATGGAAAGTTACAGGTATGTTAGTATGAAAATTAATTAAGGAGCGGAAACACAGTGATTGAGGAAATACAGTGATCGAGGAAACACAGTGATTGAGGAAACACAGTGATCGAGGAAACACAGTGATCGAGTTTTACAAATTCTTTAACGTATTTCTTATGAAGCAAAATGTTCAAACCTCTAAGCTTCTTGTTCTAGCTAGTTCTAGCCATGTTTAAGGTGCCTGTTCAAGAGTGTCATCGTTTATATTGAGTACGCTACGCGCATTTGTTCTCTCTTGATGTTTATCTAAATCTATAACGCGACGTATTATTTTTCATTCTTTTAGATAAAAAAATAAGTACTGGAATCGAGTTGAGTATTGAGGCTACAACTTTCCTCCCCAGCAGGCAAAAACCTGTTCAAAGTCAGCCAAATAACGTTAGATAGAAACACAAAACGATCACGCGCAAAACATATGAAGGACCACTTTTGAATTGTTATATTCAAATGTGAATCAATCATAGTCGATCATGTCTAGACATCTGTCAAGACATCTAGTTGCCCTATGCTTTTAGAATTCGTAGAATAGTCGAACGAATTTCGTTCGAAATGAAGTCATTACAAGAAGCGTTTTTTTGACAATTAAATACTTTTTTCTGCAAGTAAAATCATATTATGTAACAGACTACAATCTTTCATTAATTTATCCTTTTAATAATGCATTATAAACACTAATGCATTGATGAACGTCATAAAATATGAGTTCAAAATTATAATTAATATAGCTAAATTAATAATGTGCTCTCGGAGAATCAATTGTCAAAAATATTTTCACCTGTGAGTTTTATGCATGCAACCTGTGGATTATTGGCCCTGTCCATTTTTCAATTATACAATTGCATCAAAAACTTCTACAAACACAGCCAAAAACAAGTCCAAAACCAAGAAAAATTACAATTTTCCACATGTTTATGACGTCACAGATAGACCACCATTGATTACTGACTCCGTCCATCCTTAATTTATTCTAATTTATCTGTTTCCTACAATTCACGCCCAAAGTATGCCACACAAATTTACTATGGATACTAAAAATCTGTTTTCCGCCTGTTGACGTCACAATCATGTAACCTGTCAATATAGAACATGCTACCTGTGAATATGAACCATGCCTAATCTTTACCTATCATATCACACCTGCTTGCTGCAAGAAATATCAAAATTAACATCTTCCCGCTCTCGAAGTTATAAATCGACCAGGTGTTGAAGGAACATCGTATCTTTTGTCGACGCCATCTTGGATTTATTTCACTGTCACGAGGGACATGTTCTTACCACCATTCTCCTTTTGAGAACCCGGTCATGTAAGAAATATAACGCATCAATTGTGGACCGAGAGCAGAAAGCGAAATAGTTAATATGGTATAAATATCTTTTAAACCTTGGAAGGTGTCACAAGGCAAGCTCGTTCCCAGCCCCTTTTGACTTTTTTTTTATTTTTCTCGGAGAGAAAGATAAAAAAAATCAAAAGGGGCTGGGGACGAGCTTGGTCACAAGGATATACTGGCACGTGCTAAGAAAAGTAATCCTAAGCCGGCCAGGTTTCCAGGTTCAGATAATGATATGGCTTCATATACGAATATTCTGAGACGAAACAATGTTTATTTTTAACCTGTGCCACCATTATTAAAAAATAAGATAATAACCAGTTGGAATGAAAATTTGTACCACTTGTCAAATACTTGGTTACTACGTTAGATATTCCTAGTTACCCCCCCAAAAAAATCAAAATGTTCTTATAAGTCCTAAAATTTCTAGTCATATAAACCATCCATTCAAAAGTTATGTAAAAAGGTATATGAGTGGAGTTGAAATACCCCCCAGTCAACAGTTTTGATACAGTCAAATGTTTTGATACATAGAAAGATAATAGAAAAGGTCTGATTCGGGGACTTTATACACAGGTATGAATATATTATATATAGGTTTGTCATGGAAAAAGAAAAAAACAAGTAATATACATCATTTTGAATTGACATACAAATATAATAATAGAAAATTGTATTTTATGAAGTTGCTTGTGATTAAGGTGTTGAATACTAACAGTTGCTTTACTTTTACTGTAAAAGTACTGGTTACTGGAAACTCCCACACAGTTTGAAAAATAAATGGTTGCTTAGATAAAAAGAAGAATGTATGTCAAATACACGATGGCTGATAGGTGACATACTCAAAATGAAAAATAAAAAAAATTAAAAATTTATTACATGAAGTCGCACCGTCACTTATAACACGCGCCGCTAATTATAAGTAGACTTACAAGTCGCGCCGCCACTTATAAAGTCAACTTGTCCATTACGCATGCGTAAAAGTCATTCAAAAATGGTAGCTATGTAAACAAACTAACCATTTCGATCAGTAGCAATTCGTGCTATTTCCGCTATGACGAACTTGAAAAACTTGAGAACAAGGGCCGAGTAAACGAATTGGTTGTCAATTTAAAGGATTATTATAAATATTAAATAAGATGTATCGACTTTAGAGGCATAAGTTACTTCTTACGTTACTTACTCCTTCCATAGTTATCCTAGTCTGCGATATAGACCTTCGCTTGTTCAGCTCGGGCTATTTAAAAATGTCATATTTCCCCGTAACGAATCGCGCTTCTCTCTCGCTCCGCAAAAACATAAACAAAGAATTGAACCAATCAGTTTTTTCGACTTCTTCGTTTTTTGTCGGTATTCGTTTGAACATCAATGCGGTGTAGCAATATGTTTGAACATCAATGTAATGTATTCTTGAAAATCTTTACTTATATTGTTATAATATGATAACATTTACGCCTCCATTCACGATAACATTTACCAAACAAATTAAGCGCTAAATTTTTAGCGTAAATATTTAACATTACGCATAATTTATAAAAACATAGCGAAATTAACCAAAGACATTACCATTCAGTGATCTAACAAATCAAACGTTCAAATTATTTAAGTTTCAAATCTCGTTTCCATAACAACTTTATTCATTAGCTATCAAAGCATGAAATACTACTGAATATGGACCAGTACAGCTGTGTATATGGACTGTGTATTGCCATATATGGACTGTGTATTGCCTTATATGGACTGTGTATTGCCATATAGGGAAACAAACAATCCGAACTATGCAGGTTGCTTCAGCAGTTTTTCATATTGTACATACTTTTAACACTTTTGTTAATCTTGGTAGAGCTTCGAACCTGTTAGGAATACAATGTATATTAAACCGATGGTATCATTGACATTCCTTCTAAATCTGTTTACTGAAGTTCAAGGAGGTACATATTATCAGTTTCTGTGCAAGCAAAGAACGTTGTTCTAACGTTATTTTTCTGACTTTGAACAAGTTTTTGCCGGCTGGGATGTAGATGGATTTCTACTAGTCCAAAAAGCTCGTACGAAAGCCAAAAGAAGACATTCCATTAGTAGGATTTGACATCAAGCACCGTGTGACGTTAATATCTACCAATGAAATGTCTTTTCGGGCATTTGCGGCGAATGTTTTGCTTCGTGGAAATCAAAATTAAGGGTTTATTTTGTCATGTGCAGCGTGCACATCGTCGTGTCTGATCAAGGTCGAAACAACGCCAATGTCATATTGACGTTGTTCCAACAATGATCCGACGTCGTGTGCCGTCAGTAGAAGTGATGCAACCGATTGATAACTTTAGATGAGTTGTGCGAAAGAAATGTATGAAGTTATATCGGCGCCAAAATCTCATATCGTCAAATGGTTTTAGAATTTAAGTCTTTACTTTTGAAGTCAAATATATGTATGCTTTTTCTTTATCATTTAAAAAATTGTAAAACTTTTCTTCTACGCTTCCATGTAGTTCAAAAATTGATAGATAGAAAATCAACGGAGATGTTATGAAATAAAATTCACTGTGTTGTCTTCTTGTAACGATGTAATGAAATCAGTGTCGTCTTGTAGCAGACACTGAATCTTGAGCAATCTGGTAACAATACTATAGATTTACGAGTTAAATTCTGATACGGCTCGATCAATTAAGTATTTGCTATACTTCTAAAACCATTCGACGATGTGTATAAACACTTCATCTGAGCAACGACATAACTTCTAAATCCAATCGACGACTGCTATACCCACTAAACTTAAGCAACGATTACACTCGACGACTTGAGATACGGATATTTGGCGCCGATATAACTACAGTCCACACTGTGTAGTTTTTAATGGAGGAAGTTCAAGTCGGTATCCAGTTCTCAAAGAAAAGGAAGCAAAAATCGAAACAGTCCCATGTTAACGTGGGATTTAATTTATGAATAAATTTATGCCCTGATTAAAGGTACATAATCACCTTTTTTGGTCAAATTTTTAATATCTATGTCAAATAGATCAGTGACACACACTGAACATAATCCGAAAATTTCAGATTCTAAAAATGTCAAGAAGTGACAAAACAAGCAATTCTTTCCTCTAAAAACAGAAAATGTTTGTCAAACAAGATGGCTGCCACACAGTGAGCATTGAAAATACATAATTTCTTACGACTTCAATCAATTATATCTCCACTAATATTCATTCTTATGGAGTCAAATCTTCAGAATATATTCTCAGCAATATGAACAGCCATCTTGTTTGACAAACATTGCTTGTTTTGCCACTTCTTGACATTTTTAGACTCTGAAATTTCTGAGTATGTTCAGTGTATTTCACTTATCCATTTGACATAGAAATTGAAAATTTGACCAAAAAAGGTGATTATGTACCTTTAATGACCTGCCTTCACCTGAAATACAAATTGCGTCCTAGTTTTAAAAACAAGAAGTGCGACAAAATAACTGAGGGTTAATTTAACGCAGCTACGGCTACCATATTCTTATTGTAGGAGAAAATTCCGGTCCTATTCAGAAACTTAACCCTATTTTACCTGGTAGGATGAGAAGGAGGAGGTAAATTTATCCTCCTCTCAGATTTCTTTTTTATTGGTTACGTTTTAGTTTTGTTTTCAAAACAATCCTAGGCAAATTATAGGGAAAGTCCTAAAATTTCGTATAAGCCATCCATTCAGAAGTTATTTAAAAAAGTATTAGACGGGGTGCTTTGAATTTTGAACCCCCTGGCAGGAATATGGTTAACGCATTTACTGTTGCCTTATTCTTATTCTAGGAGAAAATGCAGGTTCCATTCAGGAACTAAAAATCCATGGGACATTTTTTTTGACTAAGCCAAACACAGACTTAAATTCTTTCTTAAAGTGCGAACAAGGGGTGTTGCTACGCGAATGTAACTTGGCAGTTGTATGGGGAAGGTTACTACAGCTGGAAACAGGTCAAACATGATATGAAAAACTTGGTAGAAGCAAGCAAAACGTGCTTTTACACATGCAAAAAGAGAATATTTGTGTAAAGAATACTTTATGTCCTCTGAGAAAAAAAGTCGGTATATAATAGTCGGTATATAGTCGGTATATAATCGGCGCAAGAGCTATCTTGTCCTATCAAGCTTTATAAAAGTAACACTGTTGGCAAAAACCTGTTCACATTACGCATCAAAGACGTTGCTTTAGCGTCGTTACTTCTGACTTTGAACAAGGTTTTGCGTACTGAGAATATTCGGGGTAAGATTTTCGCGAAAATTAACAAACTATATAAACTATGGGCTATATGCTCTATGGCGAAGAGGTTATTCTATGTAGTTAACAACAAACTTACTTGTAATGAGAAAGCTGTTTGAATTTTCCACAAAAGAATTGTAAAAATATTTTGCATTTTGTTTTATATGATAAATGTCATTCAACATCAAGCTGCCATCGTGAAATGATGACGTACAAAATCAGGAGTTCTAATTAAATGATAATAAAATATTTCCGCAAAATTGCAGTGAAATCATCATTCAAATCGTTGCCATCGGTTAGTGGACATTCATTTGATGCCTCCTCAACGTGTAAAACGTGTAAAACGGTCTTAATACTGTTTCGAATTTGAAATCGAATTTCTTTCATTCGAATTGAGTTAGTTTGGGTTTTTTAGTGTACATTGGAACTTGGTCTATATGGGGTGACTGGACTTATTGTAGCGATTCTTGCGGCTATAATGGATTCCAAACACGAGATAGAATATGTACGTATACTAATTACCAAATACCTGACGAACATTGTGAAGGAAGATCCAGAGAAAATAAGGATTGTTCAACTCAAATTGAATGTCCAGGTATGAGCATATTTGTTTCTTTTCAATTTATTTTGTAGGGCATATGTATATTAAACAAGAAAAAAAAGTCGAACACTTTATCAAGTGGCTAATCGAAGAAATAGTGTATAAGATCGTATGAATTATTTTATTCACACGTATCCAAAGATCGCAAATCAAGCAGCGTTCTTCACAGTGTCTGGAATCATTAGAGGGGGCTTTCCTTCTTGACGATGTTAGGCAGGTGCCGCTTGCCTTCAAAGGTAGCCTAGCGAAGGAAGTATATTTTTATTTTCCTCCGATGGAATAACAAGGAGGTGCAAATTCATTGTAGCATTTTGATTCAATTAAAGATGGAATTATCGAACAATGTCCACAAGTACACCAGTGTAAGGTTTTTAGACAGCTGTAGTCGAGATTGTTATCACTGGCTAACTACTGACTACGTCTTTCCTCATTTTTAACGATAATTCTTAATTTTGCAAGTTCCCCTTTAGAGTATTCTGGTCCAGAAGAGTAGCCACACCACTTCCAATCAAAATTGTCGGTATCTGAATAAGAATTATCTTCCTTTGTTTTAACATTATCATGTAGCACATGTGGTGTGATTTTGCGTATGAAACCTTGCTAATTAAAATTGCATATCGTGACGACCGTGAGTGATTTTGATGGCAAATATCAAGGATGTGTTGCTATTTTTGAGCGTTTGATTAAATTTAATGATATGTTATGAATTTTTAGACATCTCAGACTGAAATTCAGAAAAAGAAATTTCAGACCTTAGTTCTCCTTTAACTGAATATAATAAGGGCCTTTTGACATACAAGCAAGATTTTAAAACATTAAAGGTAGAATTATGTAGCAAGTTAGCAATTATGGAGAGAAAGTAGGGGGTGAATCTATATAAATAACACATTTTCATATAAATTTCACATCATTGAGTCATTAAGACATAGTTCTTTATTTATAGTCCAGAATTAACCTGTAATTAACCACTCATAGAACCCCTGGGTTTTTTTACACCAAGTATCACTTGGCTTTTCTTTTTACCCCATTTGACTATATACAAAAGTTAATGATATAGACTTAGGATATTGTAATATCATAGTCACAAGAAGTCTTTTCTTGTGACAATAGTAATATATATATAATAATATATACATCAGTACTGACCTCCATCTTTGTTTACATTTTCCATTATTTGGATAAGTGAGGGAAGGCACCCAATAAAATCAGTACTGTTGTCTCAGTCACTCTGTTTCGTTTTGTTTTTGATAATCTGGGCTCTAGCTGTTGGTGCCATCCTTGAAATGGGAGATTTGAGTAAGACAGTTCAGATCTCCTTAGTCTCTGCATAAAGTGGAGTCTCCATAAATGCAGCTAGCTAGAGCATGGGGGATCTTTATCCGATAACTCTCTAATCTACTTATAAACACCATGTAGAGGAGAAACTTTGCGAAATGTATAGAAATTCATAAATGAAAACACCAGGGAAATACCACTCCCTACATTGAAAAGAGCGGTTTTTTCAACAACTACGTCTACTAATAAGTAAAAACAAACTGATTATCGTACAGCATGCCATAATAAAATCATCAAATTTTGCAAATAATACAACGAAACAGTAACGCATAAAACTTTTTCCCGATTTGTCTCCTTTGCTTCAGTAGCACTAGCAACTCTACAAGCAAAAGCATAAATACTGAGACAATTCATGAATTTTGGTGACCAAGTTTTTGACAGGGAGTAAAAATAATTTTCTAAAACAAAAATTTTCTGTCATATTTTTGCTTGAAAAACGTTCATACAAATTTTGGTGATCAAATATTTTTTCACCAAAAAAACATTTTTTTTCACCACCTGTTTTGACTTGATGACGTCATCCTAATTAATGACGTCATCAAAAAATTGATTATGCCAAAATGTTAATTATGTGATGAACT
>JAULBZ010001696.1:0-21082 GCA_032360805.1 Neoturris breviconis | reverse complement strand
CAACGAGGATGATTCATTAGCGCAAAATGTATGACTATAATCATAAGATATTCAGATGTCCATGCAATGCCAATGTTCCCTTCATTTCTAAAATCACCTTCCCCCGCCCCCCAAAAAAAGTTGAATCTTCTCATTCGCGAAAATTAATTCCCGCGAAAAATTTCTAAATACCTGATTCGCGAAAATTTATTCTCGCGTATTGAGAAAAAAAATCTGAAAAAAAAATTCGCGAAAATTACTTTCCGCGAAAATTACTTCCCTTAAGGTAATATCTGCATAGATAAACATGCTTCCGAAACGATCTTATGTAAGTCCATAACAATCTGTAGAGCAGTCATATCACTAGTGAAGTTTGAGGTTACATACACTAATAATACCCACAGTCATTAGGAAGCTTTGTTGAAACTTACAGTGTCTCTATTGATGTGTTTTGAAATGCTTTATCATGGATAGTTGAATGTTGCAAATAGTTGAATGAAAGATCTCTATGAAACAATAAGTAAAATCTTGGCGTTATCTACATCTTAGTAAATATACATGTGTTGTGAAATGTATATAAAATGAATTGACATTAATATTAGTTTTAACAGTTGGTAAAGAAGACATTATAATAAGCTGACTTTTTCAAGTATACCTTATTGCTCTGAATTAATCTTTATCAAAATCAATCGTGGCGTTGGTCGTACGTAATAGAAAAATGTACCAAATCAGCATAATTTCGTCAAATTTAGTGACATCATAGCAAATTGACAGTAAAATGCTGATTTAGCACATTTATCTATTAGGTACAACCAACGCCACAAATTATTCCGATAAAGGTTAATTTAGAGCACATAAAAGTATGGTTGTTATTAGCATCACACAACATTCTCCAGTTATGCAAGATAACAAAAACCGAATTTTTGGGCATTTTTGGACCAAATTTGACTTTTTCTAAAAAAAAAATTAAATTTTAAATTTTTGAGAAATAATAATTGCAAAAAATATGAAACGTTATTGACATTTAATGGTGGACACTTGTCATAAGAGCTGCAAATTTATTGTCTTTTTTCTCTGTAAAAGCCTCCTAATTTGCGTTGAGAGAGCAGGGAGGTTAGAAAAATTTCCAAAAATTAATAAGCGTCCCCCTATATAATTATGTCCAATCAACATTGAAATAAACATAGTAATATTGTCAAAACACCAAAACGACACCTTCTTTACAATGATTAGATGTCATGCTGGCATATAGATAGCATTAAAAGATTCTTCTACCACATGGTATCAATCACAAAATTTTGCGTAAAAAAACGTGCAACGTCAATTTCCAACGGAATGCCTTCTTTTGGCTTTTGTAGTTAAAGTCGAACACAACTTATTTTCACATACTTGCAATGGAAAATTAAAACTTACAATATAGTGAGCTTTGAACAATAAAGTAGATCATCTTCAACTATTTCACTGATCTTGTTGTTTCGCACTTCCCTATGACAAATAAAAGAGGACTGGTACTCAATATAAGAACAAATAAAAGTCCGAAACTATCTTCAAAAATCAGCCGCAGTGATTATTTGATCTTATTGCGGATACAACCGCAATGTTTGGAAGAGCAATGTTTGAAATAAGAGCAGATAATCCCTGTGGAGGAGATATTTTTGAGCATTGTTTCAATTACTGCAGTAATCAATGGCAAGTTTGTAGAGAAAATGCGTGAACATAACTTTCCACCAACAAATAACATAAATAAATTATAGCATTTTGTAATCATCTTGCTAAGATTGCAACTTAAATAAGTGTCAATGAGTTACATCAAATTTGGATTCCTCTATGCAAAAGAATTCGTTGCAAAAGCCAAAAGACATTCTGATGTCAATTTCTAGCAAAAGAACGTTGTTTTTGGTTTTTGCAACGCATTTTTCGCCTAAGATCAACCTTGATACTTACAATGAAATTAGAGCAGGGGTTTTAATGAATGGTTTAAAAATCTTTAATTGATCCCTGAATATGAAAATTTAAATAAATAATGCACTACATCAATGGGCAAAACGTTGTTCAAAGTTTGCAGTAAAGATGCCCGAACAACACAAAATAATACCTGTATGTGGCCAATACCATATTAATTTAACAATCGCTAAATGTTAGTTAGTACAATAAACATATTTTTAAAATTGTGCTAAGTAAAGAAACACTACAAGGAGACCATGAAGTTAGAAGTTATACAAACTTTAACTTTCCACCTGCTTCCGATTTGTTTTTAAAGGTTTGCTTATTTTTATATTATTTTACAAGACTTCTCTTTTCGCCTCAGTTATGGATGTATGTGACCAAAAATCGACATTTGGCAAATATTTTAATAACTGTTAGATATCACAGTGTTCGAAATAAGAGCAAATAATCAATGTGGGGGAGGGATTTCTGAGCATTGTTTCAGGCTTTCGAGCCTGAAGCAATGCTCAAATATCACTCCTCCACAGAGATTATTTGCTCTTATTTCAAGCACTGCATCACCTGGAGATGAGTGTATTTTGAGCATAGTTTTCAGCTGCCCAGCTTAAAATTATACTCAAAAACCCTTCTCCATAGTAGGTGTCAGATAGTTGTTACAAGATTTGTTTAGAAATATGAATAATGTACCCATGATATCCAATAGCACCGGAGGGAAAATCAGTGATTAAGAAATCTCTCAGCGTGGGAATTTGATTATTACCAATGTATCTAAAAATCATAGAATAAAAATAACTCCAAAATGATGTTGCATTACATATCAGTCTTGCAGGGATTGCAATAATGTCTAACAGCCTGTCCCGTAATACTAAAAACTGGTATCAAGCAGTGACGGGATAACATCTCAACACAACAGAAGTTGCAAAACCTACAGGAGTGGGACAGAAGAACAGAGCTAACATTGAAATGGACAAAAGTAAGGGACCATCTCTAAAACTTGTTCCCAGGGGAAGAGTGCTGAATCAATGATCTTGCAATTGATTGGTTTCTTTGTACCAAAGAACCAAATCAATTGCAAGCTCATTGACTTAACACTCTGCTTCATAAATTAATTTTTTTTTAATTTTATTGATTTTGACTTCTTTAAAGCTGCTAAAATATATCTACTTCTTGAAACAAATTTTGGAAATGGCTCCTAAGGATAAAACTATCAAATAGTAATTTAATTTTAAATAATGGTAAACTCAAGTTAAAATGATTCCATTAACTCTTATTTTTGTGTTCCTGCCACTAACTTCAAGGTATAAACTATATTGTAAACATCAGTTGTTGAAGTTATGTCTTTAGTATTGCTTCAGACTACGGAGCCTGAAGCTATGCTGAAAAAACGCTCCTCCACAGTGATTATTGTGACTATGCCTGACTAACTAGTATGGTCATAATGAAACATTTTTACTTACATATGAGTTAAAGAGTCCCAACCATCTTCAAAGAATAATGGATGTGGGAAATTTGTTAATGCATTATCACTCAACCATCTAAAACAATCAAGCATGAAATGAAATTATTTGATAATCAAAGGTACAATATTGAAAGTAGCCCACCAAACCAAGTGAAAGTTAAACCTAAGCACAAAAATATGATTTGCATACATACATTATACAGTGTTTAAAATAATGTCTTTATTAAGATGATAGAGTTTGGAACACAATAGGTAAAATTATATCAGGTCACTGTGGAGGAGAGTAGTGAAATTTTATATCAAGAATAAACACTCACATTTTACATGGCATTAGGATTTCATGTCCTTATTAAGTAGATAAAGTTTCAGGTCAAATAAACAATTGGAACACCTTTATCAAGGTAAAATTATCTCGAATCACTGTAGAGGAGAGTAGTGAAATTTCAAATCATAGCCTGAAGCAATGCTCAAAAGTCTCTCATCCACAGTGGATATAAATTTCATACACATTATACATCATAGCATTATGTACACATCAAATAAAAATAGAGAATACGCCTTTGTTATAGTATTATAATATCTATGTATATGATGGTTTTTGCTAGCCCTATTAAAGTTTTATAAATCCATGGTTTTTACTAGCTGATGTTATAAAGCCCTAGAGAATAGAACAATGTAACAAAAGAATATATTTTGTTTATTATTCATTACCTACTTATAAGGTTGTTTTATTATAAAATCTTCCTCTGTTGAATTGTGTAATGTCATTATAATATTACTAATTTGAATTGGGAGTCATTGTATTTTTGTAAGATTCTTTTCTTAAAAATATTTTCCTCAGTTGAATTGTGTATTGCCATTATAATTTGTATTGGGAGTACTCTTAAGTCTTAGTAGTAATAAACTAAGTGGACATATCATTAATAGTTATTTCAAGATTGAAGAAAACTTCCCAAAATCAAAATGGAGGCTTCAATTCTTGAAATTTTAAAAATTATTTTTTATATTTTTTATCATCTCAAAAAATTGAGAAGAGAGCTTCCCCAAAATACAAAATGACTACAAAAAAAGACTCATGGTCAAAGTCTCATAGAAAAGTTAATTTTCAAAAATAGTCCAAAATGTAATTCTGGTCAAATCCTTATAAACAGTGAAAAAAAAAATCAAAGTGATAGCACTAGGCCATTCAGACTTTGTTTGGTGGGCTAAAAATTCAGCTTGTAACTGTGTCTCATCGAATAATATCAAAGGAAATTATAACAATGAAATATAGAATATAGACCACATATATACTGTATTCTAGGTAAAACTATGTATAGGAGATTCTAAATTTTAATTCATGAGATTATACATTGTTTTCTGGATTTGAATACAGAGACAGCATCTTAGGCATACATTAACTACAATAAATTTTGGATACAAATTTTAGAAGAATTTTTGACAATATTTAATTTCTTTACTATTGTATAAAACTACAAATGAGTAGAAATTTACATATCTCAGAGACGTGGATTACAAGGCAGATTTAAGGAAAAGAATGACAAAGAAAAAAGTGCAGACAAAATTAACTAAAGATAATATGATTATTATTTACAATCAAAACAAATAAGAAAACAGTGACATTAATGTCTTTAATGTCATCATTTTTGTTGCCTCTTTCCATTCGGTTTGACAGTGGTTTATAGTCACTGAAAAAATGGATGATAAAAATGTTTTATTCTCAAAGATTTAGACGGGAAAATATTTAGACCAAACTTTTGTCCATTATTTTTGTAGTTAATGCACGTCTTGTCCCTTTTGAAGCGCCCATTCCAGAGGTTAACAGTGACATGTAACAACAACTGAATAGTACCTATGAAGAAGAGTTTTGTGCAAATGCATGAGCAAAAATATTACAATTGATTGGTGTTTTCATCAAGAAGGATTTGTGTGATATCCTTTTTCATAAAATCATATAACTACATGATGTTCACAGCGGAAAAACTATACCCACAAAGCACTCCTCCACAGGTGTTGTTCAACAGTTACTTAATTTCAGGCTTGCAATTATATGAGATATGTTTCATCATGATAATATTTTAACTTACAGATTTTCCACTTTTGTCAAATTCTTGAGAGAATCAAAATAAACAGTTGATAACTTAAATCCAATTTGTTGAGTATGAAGACGCCTGTAAATAAATTAAGTCAAACTTTTCAGTGGTTTCAATCAAAGCACATCTGCCTTATTTAAGCGAATAAAAAGTTTCATTCTAAAGAATAAGTCAACAATAATGCTAACAAGAAAAAAAAGAGTAGCTAATTTTGAGAGAAGAAGCTTTTGCAAGAAGAAACTTTCACAAGTGAAAAAAGCTAAATTTTTGTGTTTCATAGGAATTAACTTTGGTGAATAAGTGGAAATGAATTATTTTATGGAACTAACTTTCACGCGAGGAGGAGATTCATATTATTTACAAAAACTGATATTCTATGCAGAAATCTCTGTACCTTATTATATGGAATTAATGTTCCATTAATTAAGATGATTTGAAAAAAATTGCATTACTTGAATTCGCATTAATTTCATTTTTTTGGTAATTTGAAATATGTTATTTAAGTGAGAAAATTTCAAACTTTAAAAGCAAAGAAAAGGAATAGATATTTGCAAAACTAAACCTTCAAGCACATAAGAGCTGATACACACAAGCAGCATGCACTTGCCAACACTTGAGTTATTATGCTTAAAAGAAATAAATGACATCGTCCTTTGAAATAATGTTCTTGTTTTTCTAATTATCTTTGTTTGTATACTTTGTTACAACTTTGTAAAACTATCGATTGGTATTGCTCCAAATTTTATAAATTTGTTCTTATTTTCCCAACCGCATTAATCAATTCGTGCCATATTTCGGGTTAATTAATGCCATCCCATTAATAGCGTGGTGCATTAATTCAATAATCGTTAATTAAAATTCCTATGATAATGTATAATTCCCAAGTGATAGTTTTGAGCACAACCATAGTAAACATTACTTACAATGTTATCAACTTTGGACAATTTTCAACAGCTCTTGATGTTAGTGTGGTTATTTTGTTCATAACAAGATCTCTAACAAAGAAATAATTAAAAAATAATTGGTACTTCAATAATTTCGTAAACTAAAAAAACTAAAAAGAAGAACTAATTAATCAGAAACTTATTGATTTGTCATTATTTTTAACGTCCACTATTATATCAGCCTCAAAATAACAATACATTACCTGTGGAGGAGTGTTTTTTAGTAGTTTTCAGCTTTGAAGTTGAAAACTATACTAAAAAAGTACTCCTCCACATGTAACACTACCTTGAGGCTTGACCTATAATATTCAGTTGGTATCTACACTTAAATTCCTACCCGTTCAACCTGTCGCTTGCTGTTCTAAGTTTATAAACATTGTTGTAAAACTTATTAATATTTGACCAGGTTTCCAAGAGGAGAACATGGCGACTGTTCCACATGATTAGAAAGAAATCCAAAAGAAAGGTTGAAGTTCACAATTCTGTATTTTTCTTTATTTTCAAATACTTCTTTACAGGTGGATTTACACCAGGCGAAATATTTTGTGTCAAAAAGCCAAAAGAAAATATTCCACTGGTAGAAATTAACATCACACAAAGGTTCTAGAAGATTTTATTTCAGTTCCTTTTATCACTTTCTTGAAAATAAACAAGTAATAGACTTCTGTTAAATTTCTTTGAAAAATTGAGAATAGAGAATAGCTGATTATCTGTGTTCAATTATGTAGAGTATTGAGAAACGACATTGACACTCACCTATTAATTAAGGTCAACCGTTGAACCTTGTTAACTGTAGCGGAAAATAATTTTACAAAGACACTTACAGATGCAGAAGTTCTGGAATTTCATAGAAAACTTGCACTGGTATAATATTCATCGAGTTGTTATGAAGTTCTCTAAAAAGTAAAAACATTAAACATAGAAATATTCAATGGACATTGTTTTGGGCAATGGGTTTTGCAGATATTCCATTTACCCACATAAAATATTACTAATAAAATAGACCAAATAAACCTGTCTGATCGAGAAAATAATGTCCTTCTTGTGATGGAAAAAATATGGTTTATAAAATTGAAAAGTCAAACTGCTCTATGTCAACTATGAATTTGAAATTATTGACAATCATGAAAATATTGATGCATGATTTTGAAACTTTCACATATTTAAAAGTCATGATTAAATATTACATACTAACGGACCATCTCCAAAATTCATTCCCAGGGGAAGAGTGCTAAATCAAGGATCTTGCAATTGATTGTTTTCTTTGTACTGAAGAAACCAATCAATTGCAAAATTGTTAGCTTACATAACACTCTTCATTGTAGATTAACTTTTCTCAAATTTATTGATCTTGATTTCTTTAAAGCTGTTAAAACATTTGCTTTTTGGAACAAATTTTGGAGATGGTTCCTAAAATGTACTCATGCGCTTTACGCAAACAAAACAGGCTAAAAAAGTCACAGACATTATTATCAAGAACATAGAGGTCGAAAGAAACATATATAATTTGCAACAAAAGAGTGTGCGCCAAATATTAAAGATTCTAAATGTCAAACGTCCTCCTCATAGACAATGATTATTTACAGTATTTTGATGTGATATAAATCTTTCAATAAATTTGGCGCAATGTAACTGATCTCGTTATTACTTGCATTTCTAAAATAAAATCAACTCAAAATTATTTTCCGCGTTAAAATCTCAACCTGAAATAAATGTATAATCACAACTAGGTTTCCAGACTCTGCTGACTCGGGGAGATCATTCTCTGCATTCTATCTACAAACAATTGCAACCTGAGTAAGGTCTGAAAGAGTGTCAGGAATCGGCGCTGACTTCTCCGAGCATTGCATTTTCACTTTCGTTTACTTTGGGCAATTCAAATTATTCCCTACTCCATACAATTCAAATCATATTGGTTGAATGGTATAATAGATATGAAGAGGGATGTTATAAAACCTTAACACTTTTAAGCTTTTATGCGAAAGAAGGTAACCTAAATTTCAAGACTATCCATGCCCTGCTACATACTTGCATCTACTTCAAAGCACATTGATAGTAGGTACTAGCACATAATTTCATCTGTAACTTACAAATGTAACAATTGTGTATTGTTTTTAGCGATGTATTCCAATTCAAGAGAAATAAGACTTTTGATAAAATTTGCATCAACACCCCTAAATAATTAATATTAGAAACATTATGTATGGTATGTTGTATGCATTTCAATTCCAGAAAGTAAGACTTTTGACAAAATTTGCAACTAAAGAATTAACATTAGAAACATTTATGTATGTAGGTATTCCAATTCGAGTAAAATAAGACTTTTGTTAAAATTTACAACGACAATCTAGATGTAAAATTATCATTAGAAACATTATGTATGGCAGAACGTAGAACTTTAAAGATTTTCAGGGGTTAAAATAACTGCCAGTCATCATTATGGAAGAGAGATTTTTCAGAATACTTCTAGCCAATTTGTCCGAAAATATCTAGCAGTAATTTTAACCCCTGATCTGTCCACTATTATTGTCTTCCTAATACAAGGTTTTCAAACATTCTAATGATTACACAGTTTGTGGTGATTCAATATGAAAATTTACAAACATGTTGGAATAGATAACACAATGTGTGGTAAACAGCAAACTTATATCGCACTAAAATTAGTGACAACTTACAAATATATTAGTTTTTTGCTATTGGTGAATGCAGAACCTGGAAAATATCTCATTCGATTTTCGGATAGAGAGCTGGAAAAACAATAAAATGTACATTAGAAACCATTCATCAACAAGTGAAAAGTTGGGAATGTCCATCTTGGGACCAGATCTTGTAAATAGAATATATGTTCCGTCTTGCCATTAAGTTGGATTATAAAGACAGGCCTCTGAATTGATAGCTGCAAATTAGCCTCCAAAGATGCTCCTCCACAGGGGAATGCTGTCGTGAAGTCAGAGGCCTGTAAAGATGATTTTCAGTGGTTTATATATAAGAGCAATAATCACTGCAGAGGAGGGATGTTTGAGTCTGATTCTCAAAAATCACTCCTCCAAAGTGTGCTTTTATTTTGACTACTGATTCTCGTTTAAAAGGCGTTTAAAACTCTCGTTTAAAACAATAAGACAAATATTCTACAATGGTTATGTCACTTTTATTGTCTACACCAAAAAGTTAGTAGATTCCATCCAGAGCTGATTATTTTGTGGATTTATCTTATTTAGAAACAGTACAGAGTGGTCGAAATAAGAGTAAATAATTACTGTGGAGGATGGATTTTTGAGAATAGATTCAGACTTTGCAACCTGAAACTATGCCCAAAAATCACTCTTACACAGTGATTATTATTTTGAACACTGATACATGCCCTTTATGAAACAATAAGTATCAATAGACAGCCCAGTGAACAAAAACTTGTTCAAAGTCCACAGTAATGACGCTAGAACAACATTAACATCTTTACTGATGACTTTGAACAGGTTTTTGCCCACTGAGGATGTTATTTCAACCTGTGTACAAATCTCAAATCCTCAGTAAGTAAAAATTCCAGGTTATTGAGTTTTACATTGCATGTGTATTGATATTCAAATGAATACCGCTGAAAATCGAAGAAATGGTTGTGCAACGACTGAGCTAAATGATGGTATGTCTATATCAGAGGCTACAGATTCTATGCAATATATACACTGTGGAGTAGTTAAATATGAATGTATTTTAATCTTACATGTATTGAAGTTCAGGTAAATTAAAATACCCATTGGGCACTTTATCAATGGCATTCTTAATCAGGATGCTAAATATGACAATAAAGAATAAATACAACCTATTAAAATATGCAAACAATATGCAAGCAAACGAGAACTAAATTATTAAGTGTATTAGGTCAATGAGCTTGCAATGGATTGGTTTCTTCAGTACGAAGAAACCAATCCATTGCAAGATCATTGACTCAGTACTCTTCTCAGTAGATTTTATTTTTGAAACTGCCCCTAACTTTTTAGAAAGCTTCAACATAACAGCTTGATTCTAAAGTTACAATGTGCTCCAAGGACTGAGGAGCCCCAAGAAACCCAGGTCTAATAAAAGCTCGGGTTTAAGAGACCAGCTTGCTTAATGAAAATAAGATAGACAACTCCAATGAACAAGGTCAGTGGACTAAAACTTGTTCAAAGTCTGCAGTAAAGATGCCAGAAAACTGTTTTCAATGTTGTTCTTAGCGTCTTTATTGTGAACTGAACAAGTTTTGACCAGTGGGAGAAGTATTATATTAACTGCAATTGTTGATTTCCAGTTGATGAAAAATTCACTGTGAAAGCCAAAAGAAGACATTCAATTGGTAGATGATTGTGATATCAGTTTCTACTAATGGAAAGTTTTCTTTTGACTTACACAGCAAATATTTTGCCTTGTGGAAATCCACCTTTAGAGGTTTCTACTTACATCTTCTTTAAGCTTTGAGGTAATGCTGTATAATTATTTCGAAAAATCTGAATGTTGTTATCGTACAAATCCCTATAAAGTGAAACAAAAATTATAAATGTAATGACAAGACACAATTTTAGCAAACAAATAATGAGGTTCTATATTCTATACATGCTGAGTTTATATTGTGTATATATAGAGGGTACAAATTTTATCAAGTTTAATGTTTCTACATATTCGAATTTGAGTTATTTTCTACATGACTTAAATATGAAGAAGAAAAGTATAATATATATATACTGCATTTAGTACTTAGAGTCATACAGTCAAGGACATAGAAAGTTGAAATTTAGAACAATGTGGTTGGAGATGGGGCCATTGATAACTTTTGATAGACTACTCACAGTGTTTGATATAAGATCAAATAAGCACTGTGGATAAGTGATTTTTGAGCATTGCGTTAGGTTAGAAAGCCTGACACAATGCTCAAAAACCCCTAATACACAGTGATTATTTACACTTATTGCAAGTACTGACTCATGATACTTAGTGCAAGTAACAATTTCCAACAATATTTATTCAACAACTATATGATATAAATGTCCTATAAGAACCGTTTTTTAGAAAAATGCTTATTTAGTTCCGTTTCCAGGTATTGTTTAAGCAGCTATATACGCATTGTTATTGGTTGTTTTTAAAATGTAATTATAGAATATGATTCAATTCTCCCAGATCTCACAAAGTCTGTTTTCTTCTGATGCTTTTTATGTATATTTACGTCAGAATTCATTAATTCAAATAGATGGTTATTTATGCAACACAAATATAATTATTCCTTTTTCATTGTAGTCTTGGTATATACCATTATTAATTATCATGCCATGTCGAAGAGTCGAGTCAGGAATAATTTAATAAATAATTCATCTGTGGATCAGGCTAGAGAACGAGGGCAATTTTCAGAAGTAATTTTACAAAATTGAAAAAATCAAAATTATTATGGAAAAAAATTGTACTAAATTATTATGCAATTCCTTGTTACAGTCCATTAAATATCTTTACCAACTATATCCATTAATCAGACTTACAATTCTTCCAACTGAGTGCAGTTACTAAGATCAGGAATTTCAGTCAGTTTACTTTGTATAATGGTCCTATAATGATACGAAAACTTTATACATTCATCAGGTCAAGTATTAACTATGTTGGTATTGCTACAACAAACTGATTAACTTATTAAACTACCCAGAAGGCAAAAACCTTTTTAAAGTCAGCAGTAAAGATGGTAATGTCTTTACTGCGGACTTTGAACAAGTTTTTGCCTACCGGGTATGCATAAAGCTCAAATGCGCAGTATTTGAAAACTCAGGATTTATAGTTTTAAATCATATGCTCACTAATGTTCAAATGAATACTGACGAAAATTGAAGAATTGGCTTTTTGTTTGTATTTTTGCAGACTGAGGGAGGAGGGTGAATTCATACTGAGAATCTATCAAATGTGTTGTATAGACCGAGCTAAACAAGTGACCAGTCTTTATATTGCTAATTCTAATTATTAAAAAAGAAATTAATACATTATGTGTCTTTCAAATGAACAGTGTTTAAAATAAGAGATGTGGATGAGAGATTTTTGAGTAATGCTTCAGGCTTACTGCTTGAATTAATGCTCAAAAATCACTTCTCCACAGTGATTTTATCCTCATTTCAAACATTGGTGTATAATAGAGAGCTTTTATTACAGATCATGCCTTGTGCACAACATGAATAACTTGGATAACAGACTAAAATAATCCAAGACAATGGAGGCAACAAAATATTATAAGGATTGTATCATGTATCTATTATGGATTTAGGGCTTTAGGTCTTCATTTCTTGACCCTTCATTGTATATACCAATAAAGAATGTCTGTGTAAGTGAGTACTCATCTCCAAGGTACATTGCTGGCTGCAGTGATTGAAATAAGAGTAAATAATCTGTATGGAGGAGAGATTTGTGAGCATGCTCAAATATCACTCATCCAAGCCTCAAGAGAACGGTCGGACATCACCTGGGAAGGAGTGTTTTTTTTAGCACAATTTTCAGTTTCAAAGCTCAAAACTGCTCAAATAAACAGGTGATCTCTGATCGTTATCTTGAGGCTTGCTCAACCACAGTGATTATGTGCTCTTATTTTTCCCACAGTAAACACAAATTACAATGTTGCAAAGGAGAGAAACAATTCACCAATTCTGTAATTGATTGGTGTTGCTATACCAGCACAATGAGACTTACAGTTTCTTTAAGTTTACTAAATTTCCAAAAGCCTTTGCATGAATCTTTTCAAGTCCAGTATTTTGAATAATCCTGTAAATATAATTGCAGCGCACGAGTGAATGAAGAGGGGGGAAATGACAGGGGTTAAAATGACTGCTGGAGAGAAATTGTTCAGAATATTTCCGCCACAGTGATTGTAACCCCTGAATTGGTCTGCATGGTACTCCTCTCCAAGGTATACTTATATCAAATTAATATCAATGATAATATGAGCAATAAAACTCCTTCGACAGATGTTTGATTCCTTAATTTCTTACACAGTCTGCTTCTGATAATTATTCTACAGAATAATACTCTGATATATACAATGTATTGCAGATAAATATGACAGATAAAACAGAACTTATGGCTCCATTAAAAGTCTGTTAGCATTGTAAATTATATTCAAGTGATGTTTTGGTGCAGGTTGTGCAAACAAACTTTATTTTAACCCGCTGGGCTTTTTGTGGATCTTCGAGTTATATCCTATCACAAAAGAAACAAAATGGTACCAATTTCACGTGACTAAACTTATCAGAATTATTTATTTTGTGATTTTAAATAAGTTCACCAAGTTTAGTAATATTAGCATTACTTTAACACAAGTTAATGATAGTTAATGATAGATTTACATTGGATTTCCCGTTTGAAAATAGGTGGTTTCAGGTTATGACCCATGTCCTTTGATCTACTGGATACATGATGTTCAAATTGAGTCAGTATGTGTCAAATAGATTGATATTAAAACTAGATAAGTTTCAGCATCTTTGCTTTCGTGGTTCGGAAGTTACTATAGAAGCTGTAGTATGGGGAAATCGTCCCCCCCCCCCCCCACTCCCCCACAGCATATATAGAGTTAAAACATATCTGTCTACATCTTGTTACATACAATTCTTCCACTGTGCTTGGTAGTCCATTAATAGGGATTTCTTTTATATTATCTGTGTTGTAGATCTCTCTAAAAAGATAAGAAGCAATATTCTTGATAATATGGTTCTTAATTTTAAGGTTTATGAACAATAAACGTTCTGATTAACTACTCAAGTATCAAAATTACTATCGGACATCACCTGTGGAGGAGTGTTTTTGAGTACAGCTTTCACTTTTGTAGCTGAAAACTGTACTCAAAAATGCTCCACCACAGGTGATATCCACTGGTTATTTTGAGGTTTGCTACTGTTGCAAAGTTTCAAGAGTAAAATATAAAACTCAAAATTCACAAGTATACAATGGTAGACAGATGTGGAACAAATGCTGATACCGAATTTCAAGATGGTAGCTGTTCGGGAACCTGGTCTATTAAGAAAAGTGGGATGCCGACGCCTACGCAAAGTGATAGCAATAGCCCATCCAAACTTTGTTTGGTGGGCTACAAAACACCACAGAATAGAACAATGTAACAGAAGAATATTTTCTTTATTATTCATTAAATAATATAACACATATAACACATTTTTTTTACCAAGTAAGTAGCATTAAGCTTTATCTCAAAATTCCCAAAATTAATTTATTTTGTATCTCCAAAAATTAAAGAAGCTTTCCAAAATAGAATAGTCAAAGTCTTATAGAAGAACAGTTTCCAAAAGTATTTTCAAAAATCTAAATGTGATTATAGTCAAAGTCTCATTAGAATATCAAAATGTAAAAAATAAATTAAGTCTCCACTTCTCATTTGAGTTTATTTGAATATTTAGTAAATGTGGTCAAATCCTCATAGAAATTATATTTTCAAAGATTTTTTAACTCCAAACATGTTTGACATGTTTGTGGTCAAAATCTCATAGCAAATTAAAATGTCAAAAAAAAGTCTCCAATTCTTCTCTTATCATTCGGGTGTGATATTTGAGTTACTGTAACTTATACTTTCTTCACTTTTAAAAATATCCCTTTATCTTCGATATATACTTGTAATCCCGAGTTGACAAAACCAAAAATAATTTGGCCAGCAGTCTCGTAATATAGTCTGAATGTCGATACCAAATTTCAGGATGGTGGTACCATGTTGCGTCCGCTGTACCGAGAACACAATTTTGACCCACTTGAACAGTTTTGACCTACGGCCCAAAATTTTGAACAACTCAAACACGAGTGGATGAAATCAAAAACTTTTGGATCAGCCATTTCAAAATGTCGCCTTGCATGCTGGTACCAAATTTCATTTTAGCAACATGGTTTATAATTGTGGTCTGCAAACTCTGACAATACCATAAAGTAATAGCCCATCCACATTAGGTTTGCTGGGATAAAAATAGCTGCAGAGCCCCAAACAGTTTGACTCCATCAGTATCCAGACTATGACAATATACTTTAACTCTTCATATAAATAAAATGGCAGTCTTGGATTTTTCCAAATATAAATACTCTTTAAAAACGGGTTTCCTGATGACAATAATAAAAACTTACAATTTTGGTTGTTTGTTACCAGTATAATTTAGATAATAGTTATTTGTATCATTCTCTGTTTTTGTTTTTTTCCATATTTTTTCTGGTCTCTCGTACCCCTTATATTGTGGATAATCATTCCAAAAACCTGGCCATTCAGGATATTCTACTCCTTTCTTTCCATACATATTGTTCCAGTGTGTTTTCCCCCATAACCACGGCCACCCGGCTTGTATTATGCAAAGATTACTTGTTAGCAATATGAAATAGTTTGAAATAAACATCTAACAATCCACAAACAAACAAGCGAAATCAACAAAACAAACGCAACTATAGCTATACATCACACGACTTAGAATGAATTCAGATTTGTTGATATTTGATGCTTTGTATTTACTATTTAACAAAACACGTCACATACTATCAAAAGAATTGATTAAGTATGAAGAGAGCTCTTGTTTCCGTGTTTACTCTCTGCTAAAATTTTGAAGCACATGTAAATAGATCTTCTTACTTCTGACGAGCAAATAACAAAACGCTTCAAACAGATGACAGAGCGAAACCGAAAGTCTACTTTTAAAAAGTTTGCGCCAAAACTCACTTTTCCAAGAAATATTATTAAAGTTTTCGATCGATTTGTTGAATAAACGAGACAAAATTTGATTGCTTGGACAACCTGGTGTGTTTGGGAGGAGGAAATAAAGGAGGCCAGGGACTTAGACTTCATATGGAGTATGCAGACTGACCATGAGCTCCAGACCTCAAGAAAACTTTCCGGAACAGAAAAAAAATTGATAGTTGATAACTTTTTCTTTTGTTCTCTGCCAGAAAACTTTCTGTTCCAGAACAATATGTATTGAAAAATTTCTTGAAGTGAAAAACCGGCTTTTTGCCACTAACATTAAAGATTTGTTAGATCTAGTATCTATATTTTTATTTTTGCAGCGTTGGGGAATCGCTTTAATTCAAAAATATGTAAATAAAGAAATATAAGCCAATCAAAATCATTTATTTAGTTTTTGATTGACACTCGGCTTGACACTCGGCTTTAGTTCTCAATGATGTCGATGTCTAGACACATTAATTTTAAACAACAATTAAAACTGGTATTCTAAATTTTTATTTTTGCAGTGTCGACAAATCGCTTTTATCTAATTCTACAACCACTCAACTGCTGACGCATGAAAGTTTATGCATTGCGCAATACCATATAGTCGAAGTTTTACGGTATCTGAAATTTTGCGACTTTTCCTAAAATTTATCTAGGATTATAATATAGGCTGTTGCCATGGCGCCCCAAATTTGGAACGGGGTGTAGCAATAAAAATTAAAAAATATTTATAATGGACTACAATGTGTGCAAAGTTGGAAAGCTCAACCATGAGACCGTGGCTGGTTTTAGTTAGTTTTGGATAGTTTTAGGTGATTTTGGTTTTACCTCTAACGAAATTAATAATTTTATACAAACACAAAAATCAATAGTAAAAAACATTATCTGAAAACTAATATTTCATGATGCATATACATTGTATAATAAAAACATCGTCGTATAAAAGTCTACGCTATATGTTTTTTACAAGTTGATGCTGAACTTCTTTTAATGTTTTCATGATCCGGTCTCATCAATTTCAGGGTGTGTCACACATTACACAAGGTTGAATATAAAGCAAAAGCTGTCATATTATACCTCAAACAAAACTACATTTGACTCATCTATTTTTGGTGCAAGTTTGTACGTTTTATGTGTTTCAGCCCACCATCCCAAAAAACATTTTCGCTTGGTTGTATTAACCCTTTATTAGTATGATGTGGATCCCCTGAATTTTTAAATTTTGCTGTAAAGGTAACATAACATTTTGTTCAGGAGGTTATTTTCTTACATACTTTAAAAGTCTGCATCATACTTTTGTAAATTTTTGCCCCCTGAATCTTAACAAATTTCCGGGGGTACCCCACCATACTAACAAAGAGTTAACTAGCTATATACTTTTTGTATATCGTTTAAATTTGCTTCACTTACTTTCCTGTTCTCGAAGAGAAGGAAACATTCAGCTAAATTCGATACTTGATATCAGCGCCAACATTTATGACAGATTAAACTTGTATTTGTCTGAAGGCATAACATATATATTGTAAAGAGATATGTATGATATGATATGATATAACTCGCTGAAACGATGTTCTGTCCTATTCGTTTTTCTGCAGTCATATCAGCAAAGCATTTAAATGGAAAACGAGTCGGCTCACCTAACCGATATCTCGCGTTCTTCATCCGAGATATCTAGGCGACACGAAATATACATATTTTAGGCCACGTGAATGGATGATAAAAGGAAATAAAGTTATATATCAGCTCCAACCTCGTTTCCAGGGCTTCTTGCCTTTTTGATATCAGCTCCATATGAACGGAAGAATGCGTCGACAAGGCAAGTTATATCGGCTAAGTGATATATCGGTCTCCATATAGAGAGGACCTTACTTTCCGTAAACTGATCTTAAAAGTATCAGTAACTCATGAGTTAGCGAGATCTTGAAATCATTTTTTTATTATCTCAAGATCACATTAAGTCATAGGTTAATTCTGATGTAGATCATGAAACAATTTTCTTATAATAGAAACCAAGCCTAAAGGCCGTTTTCTACTTCAGAAAATTTTCTGTGGAACGGAAACGGAACGGAAAATGCGCACGCGTAGAAATAAATTTTAAACATTATCAGATGACACGATGTGTGATGTCAATTTCTACCAATGGAATGTCTCTTATTTCTTTCTATGCGTGCGTTGAAGTGGAAAACGGCCTCAAGAAATTTCTCTTTTTCTTGCATTGATGCAAACTTTGCCACACGCAAATAATCTCTATGAAGTGAAGCTCTCTCAAAATGGAACCGAATTTAAGATCCCATACTTTTGTGTTTACCAAATAAACCCTGCGATAAACCTTCTGCTTTATTAGTATGATGTGGACCCCCTGAATTTTTAAATTTTGCTGTAAAAGTAACATAACAAAAATTATTATTCAGGAGGTTATTTTCTTACATACTTTAAAAATCTGCATCATACTTTTGTAAATTTTTGCCCCCTGAATCTTCTAATACTTTCTCATGAATTAACAAATTTCCGGGGGTACCCCACCATACTAACAAAGATTTAACTAGCTATATTCTCAATTGTAGCAAACTCTTATTGGAACAATATTTATTCCCAGAAGACCAATGTATTAGACTGTGATCTATTGATCGGTTGTGTAAGCTAAATCTAGAATGCGAGAAAGAAATAAACGGGAAGAGAGGGAGGAATATCGATATAAGCGGACCTCTACTTGCTAGCGAAAATGCATAAACAAAATGTATCCGCTTGTGGAAATTCTCATAAAAGAAAACAAGGAAAACAGTAGATTTCTAGTCCATGTAAACACGACTCATTAAGTCATACTATTTCCGAATGCCCTGTGAAAGGCGTCTAGAAAATTTTCGAATATTATTTTTTATTATTATGTGACTGTGGGAAAACAAACTTGTCCTGTCATTTTCTCTTCCACAACGGCACATAGGATGATCCTTCAAGGCCTTTCTCGCTTTTTTTATAAGAACGCAAGTGCATTTCTTTATACATTATACGTAACTTAGAAAAAAGAAATGCTGACTGTTTTAGCAGCCATTTCGAAAAATTAGAAAAATATCGGGAAAGAAAACAGGAAGGAGAATTTTACCTATGTTAATCAACGAACTTCGCATTTATGATCATGAAATATATCTGAATGTCATTATGAAGATCTTCTACGACTGGTAGGTCCGCATATAACAAAGTCCTCTCAAAGAAGAGAAGCAATCGGGTCAAGTGAGCAACTCAGTGTGCCGTCAGATACATAACAACAGGAGTTGCACAATCAACGATAGCTCAAAGCTTCTTCTCTTTGAGAGTGCGCGTGTTTGCAAAAATAATGATTGGTTGGGAAAAAATGCGATCCGCCTGCATCCGATAGATCGACGAAAAAAGTTGAACTCACAGGTAGCAACTTGAGCATGTTCAGATCATTATTTTGTAGTCCTGTGGTTCCTCAAATCTCCCAGAATATCCGATATTTCGACGATTGACCAGATAATTTTTTTTTTTAACTAATTACTAAATTATCCAAACTATAAACCTTCCTAAAATAAGAACATTTCTAGATGAATATTACCATACATAGTGCGAACAAATATCGGTTTACCAGGAAACTGCCGCCGGCTCACCCGAGTATTTGTATGGGGTAATTTCCGATAATTTAATGTTTTGAAAAAAATTTTTCCCTAATAGTAACCAAATTTTTGACAGGTATGTAACTTTTTTTTTTCTCGATTTTTTCTCTTTTATTTTTGCTTGCAAAACGTTCGGACAATTTTTTTTTTGACCAAATATTTTTCACTTGAACGGCTTAATGACGTTATCATAGTTAATGACGTCATCAAAAAATAATTAATACACCTCGCAGAAATATCCACGAACAAAAACTTCCTTTCTAAATCTGGATTTCCACTAACGTAAAATTCCGCGCGGAATGCAAATGAAGATGGAAAACGACCTTAACGGAGATAAAACTTGACAGAATAGTTATCGCATTTATTCGATAGATTTTTAATTTATAGGAAGAGAAATATGATTTACTATTTATATGTACTATTATTATGTAAACG
Source organism: Neoturris breviconis (assembly GCA_032360805.1). NCBI lineage: Eukaryota > Metazoa > Cnidaria > Hydrozoa > Anthoathecata > Pandeidae > Neoturris > Neoturris breviconis. Next base: position 896 of record JAULBZ010001696.1, on the reverse strand, counting down.
CTGAAACTGATATAAAACTATTACGCACGAATAGTAAAGATTCAAATCAAAACAAAGTAAAAGAAGGCTACTGTAAGTAACCTCAGGCAACTTCTATTAAATCAATACTACGAGTTATATTTATGAAACAAGTGCACAGATTTGGGCACAAAATGGTCGGATTGAGTTCAGTCCCGCTTCTAGGGCTTTATGCGCCTAGAAAACAAAGTTTTATTAAAGACATTGATGTGAGATAAATCAAAATCTACAAAATGTATCTTCTTTGACTGCCTTGATCCTCTGGATATACCATAAACCCACCTCGCATACTTTTGCTTCATAACTTCTGAATAAGTGACTTACACAAATAGAAATCTACTAAGGAGTTTTTCTACGTTTTATCCAGGATAATTTTTGACAATCGTGTTATGCATTTATGACGCCATCATTGATCATATTACAATAATATTATGATAAACTGTACGCTAAAATGTTAACTTGTTGGAAAGTTCAACATTGCACCATTGTTGGAGTCAAGGGTCCTGAAAGTCTTAAAGGCTTAGTAAGAACTTGTTAGTGAAACATTTTGTGTAGTATTCAACCTCGTTCCCAGGGCTTCTTCTATCTTGACGAGAAGCCCTGGGAACGAGGTTGGTGTAGTATTTAGTTTTGTGAATTAGATAAAAATCATAAGAATGTAACTACATTATTCCTTCTATTGTTCGCGCCCCTCATATTTCCAATCCTCTAATTTTTGTGCACCTGACTCTCACGCCCCTTTTTCGCCTTTAATTCACGAAAATAACCCCTTTAATTTTGGCGCAACTTAAATACGCGCAAATTAAAGGTACAAAATCACCCTCAGATATTTTTTTCAAATTTTTCCTTCTGTGGTCTAGATGAAAGTTCATATTGCT
>JAULBZ010001695.1:0-21082 GCA_032360805.1 Neoturris breviconis | reverse complement strand
GCATCTACCAAAAAACTAAAAGCGAAGATTTACAGTTCAGATTTATTGTTTCAACGGTGATTCTTAGTTCGCTTAGTTCTCTTAATATTAATATTATATATGACCATAATATTACCAACTGAAGAATATCTGGGGGTCATGACCTTCACAATAGAGTTCAAATATTTTTAAAAAGTTATACCCAGTAGGAAGCACTTGTTCAACGTCCACAGTAAAGATGTCCAACGTTGTTCTAATGCCTTTACTTTGGACTTTAAACAAGGTTTTGCCCTGCCATCGAAAGTAAAGGCGGACTAAGCGAATTCGTTCACGCGAATTCTAAATGAAGCCATTACATTGGTTGAAAGCGACGTGACATGATAGGTCAACTTACCTCCAAACAACTCCATTCCACTAATTGCAAATAAAACAATGATGAGAAACATAAACATAAGCACGTGTAGCAGTGATGAGAATGATTTGATCAAAGTATCCAAAACAATTCGCAAATTTTCCGATTTCACAACCAAACGAAGTGGTCGAAGAACGCGAAATAATCGCAAAAACTTAAAGCTCATAGATTTGTCAACACTTTTTGTTAGCATTATAGTACCTAAAAGAGAAATTATTTGTAAGCAAAGTTCTACAAATTAGATGTACTGAATACCGACAGAATTTCACAGCGGGAAAAGCAACCAAAATATTTGTCTGGCTATCTACTGTGTATTGCTGTATATGAGAATTGGTAACCCAATGAGAAAAAACGTGTTTAAAGTCCGCACCAAAAACGCTTGAACAACGTTGAAAACATTGTTATAGTGTCTTTACTGCGAACTTTGAACACGTTTTTGCTTACTGGGTATCTAAATTAGATATATGTTTAAACTATCTGAACTAAGAGAAATCATGGCAACCTTTTGTATATTAGCAGTTGATGACTATCAGAAAGGAGCTGTTAACTTACCACTCAAGACTACAATAAAATCGAAAACATTCCATTTGTTGCGAAGATAAGCTCCTTTGTGCATAAAAAAACCATACGATATGATCTTCATTATCGCCTCAATAGCGAAAATATTATTCAGTACAAAGTCAATTACACCATAAGCGTTACTCAAATCTTGGCCATTTCGATTCTGTCCTTGTATAACCAGAAGAACTACGCTAGTGATGATACAAGTTAATATAAAGTACTCAAATATCTTGGAGCTTGAAATCTTGTGCACGAATAATCGGAATTTGTTTGTTGTTTTGAAGATGTAAAGAGATCGAAAATTTAAACTTTGTTTGGTTTTCGACAACCATTTAGATTTTGCAGTTGTTGCACTGATCATCACTGTGCATGCGTATGTACACGCAGCGTATGTATGTGTTTACTTTAATCAACCATCCTGGTGTTGCTTTAAACGTAAATAAGCGTAACTAATGACGTCAGATTATCATAAAGGATATTGACGTTGTTATCGCGTGGAACTAATTTATATGAAACAGTGTTTACATTTGCTGTAATCTGGGCGGCGAATCATCGTCGAAACAATGTCAAGATGACGTCGCGACGTACTTTTGACGTTGTTTCAACGATGATCAGACGTCATGTGTGCCCACTGGGAATGGTTTATTTTTAAAAGTATGCAAAAGTTATAAAAGTTTGTTTTGAATATTTTGATCTCTCGTCGAACCTCAGCCATCTCTGGAAAGATAAAGCGCACCACTGATTTTATATATATTTTCTGTTTTTATCGGCGTTTTCCTGTCTAGCTAGTTATTGGGACTACAAACAAGCAAAAATCACTAAACTGAATTAATTACAGTAGTTTCACGCAAGTCATAATTTGTAAGATTGTTTGACTAAGTACATTTTGGGCAACCAAACCGAAGAAACTAATAAAATGCAAGATCGTTGGGGTGAAAACCATTAAGGGCTCCATGTAAAGGTATGTACAAGCTGCCTTACTAATACTCATGTTGAAGACGATTTCTAACAAAGAAAGGTATTTGACAAAATGAAGGAGACATTTAAATCTAAAACCGAAAAAAAAAATTAACATCGCAAAATCGTTTTGGCGTTGCTACTTCATTGTGTTCTCACTGGGATGTGTCCGTAATCTAAACAAATATTCTATTTGTCAATATTTGTGGTGGTCAATTGATATCATATTTCAAACTCATAAGGGTTACATCGATATTAACTCTATTTCACAGCCAAAGGCTATACCGAATACATTCCGCATGATTCAACCTGTACATAGTCCGTATACGCAGGTGTATTCGTAGTTCAAAAGGGTAGCCCGTCAAGTTATGTTTACTTTGAGCTGTGATATGAAAATTGAAGTGCATTTAACTCTTTTAAGCCTGGGCTTGTTGAGACTTGCATGTATGACTTAAGAAAGCTGGGGTGGGGACGTGGAGAGTGAGAAATGAAAGTGAAATGAAAGTTAGTAAAATGCTAGATTGACATGTTATAAACAGGAAAACATGTGTGATTATGGTTGCTCCCGGTGATAATAGATTTACTTTCGAAAATAATCTTATTAGAAAATATAAAGCGAAGAACGAAATAAATTATATTTGTACTAGCTATGAAAGTTTAATGATTTGAAGCGAAGCTATAAAGAACAATGTCAATCCAACACCAATTGTCGAAGCTAAAGCTCTGGACACAAAGCTAAAGCCCTGGACACATCTTTGAAATGTCATTATGTTTTTAGCTGTGGTAGTTTAAGATGTATGTATATTGAAATGCACGTCATTCAAAATAGCATCCAGTCTCTTAGAATGCGATATAGTCGTTATGTTATAATTCCAAGGTAACTGATAACTGCTTAAAGCGAAAACTTTACGTTTTGAAACGGTCTATTAGTCTTCTGACCAATCTCTTCTTACATCGCAACAAAAACGTTTTATATACCTTGTTTTATATACTCGAAAATATCAACGATAGAAACTCGCTAAAATTTAACGCTGAGGACAAGGCTAACATTCTACAGAAACAGTTCTGTTCTGTCTTTACGCGTGAATATGATAGCGATGATCCTAAATCGGTCAACAGAAATAACAGCATCCATGATCTTATTGTTACCAACAAAATGATCAAGTGTGAAATTAAAAGTCAGAATATTTGAGGTTAAAATCTTTTTCCGTTTGGAAGTTATTTAAATAAAGATGAGAGAGGGCGAGGGGATAAATTTAATGATAGTGAATATGTTACCCTTACTGATATCGGATACATGATAGTGAGAATTATACCCTTACTGATATCGGATACATGATAGTGAGGATTTTACCCTTACTGATATCGGATACATGATAGTGAGGATTTTACCCTTACTGATATAGGATACATGATAGTGAGGGTTTTAGTTTTATCAATTAAATGTAGATGAGATCAGGTGAGTTCAAGGAAACAGGTTGAAGCGAAGTTACCCTTTTCACAGATATGAAGGTTTCACAGATGTTTCTAGAAATTATGCAGGAATTTATTTTCACGCTTAAGGCCAAACAACGTTAGTAATACAAACGTCCATTGCAGTAACAGAATGACAAAGTATTATCAACAACTGCTGATTTGAACACTCCCGAACATGACAAATTAGTGTTTGATTTAGAGAATGTTCGATTAATTGAAAGTTGGGATTAGGAATGGAAGAAAAACACTCGGTGTTACATTGTAATTTAAACGATTTTCTTTCACGCTTACAATATTAATGTCCATTACGACTTCCCTTTGAGTGTCATGTAGAAACAAATATATAGCTAGCTATGCAGTCAGACAGTAGCTAGCTATCTACAGTATGTAAAAACAATCATGAAAATTGACGCACCACACAAAAATGCATGTTGTGTGTGTGTTGTTTTGGTGGTGGTTTTTATATAGCTATATACATTTGCTTTTTAAATATGTATATATACCTACAATCACTTATACATAAATATTTAAGACAAGGTGAAATTTGTGTAAAAATTTGACTTAGGCAAAAAGTTTTGATTATGGTACTACTCTGGAGTACCGAATAAGCGTCCCCCCTTCCCGCTTGTTATTTTTGGAAAATCTTCCGCACCCCCTGCTCTTATTCCAACCCCCGCTTATTACCTTTTTAGAAATAGACAACATAAACAAAAAATCGTCAACTCGCAAAATAACTAAAATACCGTTTCATACAATTAGATGCTAGTTCACAATTTCACTAACACTTAAATAAGGTGACATGTCACTTTCAAAACACGCGTTCGACATTCAAATTATGTCCAAGATGTACATTCAAATTACATACCAGATGTAAATGTTTTTAATTCCCCCCTTCCCCGCTAATTCCATTCCATCCCCTCACTCCCTCCCGCCCCACTTAATAAATTTGGAAGAATTTCCGACCAGAGTAGGCTGCCAGAAGCAACAAAATTTGTCGAGTTTGCAAAACATCCTAGTATTCAACTATCTTAGGCACTAAGTAGAGTGAGATGCTGCGCATGAGCACTGTGCAGAAGAAAATTTAAACAAAAATATAACAACCTTTAAACCAACCTAGTGATAGCTAAGAAGAGGAAGAGTCCTGAGAGAAAATGGGGAAAATAGCATAGTCTAATGTTTCTGTATGTACCCTAACCTCCGAGCTAAATCTTTCTCATACAATCCCATGATGGGCCATACCATGGATGAAGGACTGTGTGGTGGGTGAGTCAAACATACTTATCAGGTGCACTGCATGAATCTGTTACATATAGTTGTTAATAATTAGTATCATACAGAGATTATTAAATCAACTTCTTATCGTTTTCTACCTTTCAGACCATTCCTTGTATCTTCTTTCAGGCATCAATCAGGAGGTAGCTCAGCCATCTCCTGCCCTCTTTTGCTTTCATTTTTGGACGACCATATTGTTTTCTCGATTTGTTTCTAAATCATACAAAATCGGAAGGTTTTGTCGTTCTGAAAATGTCCCGAAATTTGAAAATCGGAAAATTTCGGAAAAAGTGTGCTAGAGAAGTGCCACCCGGTTAACATTAGGTGAAAGTTTTCTGAAGTTGTTGGGAATGAAATTTTAAGCGGAAGGATTTGATATTCTGAAAGTAGTCATTCGGAATATACTCGCTTTGCGCAAGCGAGTAGTCGTTTATGTAACCGATCATGTGTGCACTGAAATCCAAAAAAGTGTCTGAGAGACGACGACGACCGAAGACTATTCCAACAAATCACACTCTCCTCACGTCTAGATGTGATTTAATAAAAGAAGGTGAATTAGATGCAAGTAAGTGCTGTTGGGTGAATGAGTTTTCTCTTGATACGGAAATTGTCCCTAGTCCAAAGAATCACCATCTTAGTTTTATCTAAATTGGAAAATCGCTCTGAGTACGTGAATATTTCCCTAATTTTCTCTAATAGATTTATGTAAATGTTCTGTTCATATTTTTTTAACCATATTTCTACTGCGGGGTCACAATGCCCCCCTTGTCATACTTTCTTTTATACAATGTGCTCCCCCCTCCCACAGATTCTCAAAGCCCAAAAGAGCTTAGGATTAGATATATTAAATCATGTAAGCAGCTACAACAAACGTTGCAGTATGTGCCACAATTTTTGAAATATTTGGTTCTTACCGGCGAATTTTCTTCTTTGTTTTTTCGGGCTTCCTGATTGCTCTATTGGACGATACAGAAAAGGGTGAGCATAAAAGCACTGAAAATATTGAAACTGTCACTAGCAGAAATGTTATATACTCATTGATTAGGAGAAAGCAAAGAACTTCTTTGGAGCAAACTATTGTAAACATAATTATTTTAAATAGATATATAAAATCGATAAATAAGTTTTCTGCCTTCTTTGAAAAAATCCCGCCCTAAACGGCAAATCCCGCCCTAAACGGCAAAATAGCAACATTTATTCGATTGAGTGCTATATGAAATTTTGAAAACTGAGGCGCTGTCCATTCTGTTTACACTGTTTGTATGCAATCGACATCTATAAAAACTTTAATGCCTATCGAATATAAAGCTCTTGCAGGCTTTCGATGTCTATTCAACGTCAAAAAGTTTTGACGTCCTTTCGACGTTGATTATACGGTGAGTGTCTATTGGCTTAAATGGGGAGATATTGAAAGATATTGAGTTATTTGTTCTTTAGAATATTAAGAGGACAAGTTTGCACGTGATTGCTTAAAAATGGTCCATTGTTTTTGCTATCCCAATGCATAAGCAATGATTGTTCATAGTTTCAAGGATATCCTTGGTGTTTTCATTTACTAAAACAGAGAGTGGTTGGCTATAAGTAGGATGATGATATGAAGTAATGTTGTCAAAGTTTCAAGAAGATTATATATTAACAAAGATAAACAACAGATGCTATACATCAATAAGTAGATGTACCCTATGGGTACACGATGATCAAAATGAGACGTCGTTTTGACGTTGACGTTGTGACGTTGATCCAAACATCGTGTGTCCCCTGGGTTTTAATGTCATTTAACCTAGATTTTCCCACAGGGTATGACGTATACACTATATTAACATATTTACAAATACACACATATATAAATATATATACTATCTATGCTATATAAAAACTATCCTACACTTTTTGTACCAGTCGAAGTTGATGTGATGTTCCGGTTAGTAGAATGACTCCTTGGTCGAGTTGGCATAAGGGTTGCTAATATCTGACGAGGTGATGATGGTGATAAAGAACCCTCACTATCGAAACTCACTGAATTTTGTTTGCCATTTTTTGAGGAAGGGCGTTTATATTTTATTGCTTCGTTCACTTCTTTCTTTTGTTTGCGCCATCTTGCACGACGATTCTTAAACCACACCTAGTAATAAGGAAATAACGTCATGAAGGAGCGCTATTAAACTTTTTGAGAATGAAGGCTGTCCCATAGGATGGAATACAGTCAACTCTGTAGGTACACAATATCGGATCAACGTCGAAACAACATTGAAATAACGTCAAGAAGTTTTGTCGCTTATCCGACGGTGGTGTCCACCAGGAAATGATGTCAAAACAATATTGAGTCAACATCGAGAAGGTAGGTAACCACATTCCTACCGGCACACTATGTCGCATCAACATTAAAACAACGTCAAAAACGAAGTCGTGTCGTCATGCTGGATAAAATCAGTCCATAGCAACTTGGACAGGTCACACAAAAATCAACATTTGCAACTCTTCAAAGAAAAAGCGACAACCTCGTTCAATTAATGAGATCATCTTTCTTCTTTGTTATGAAGGTCGGTCACCATTTCTCAAAAACAATACATTATGAAGAGAAAATGCCTGGGAACGAAGTTGATAAGCGGGGGACTATTTGTATAATTTACCGAATAAAAATGATTATTCTATTATATACTTTTTTGATTGCATGAGTCATTAGACATAACTCTATTGTCGGCGAAAAGCCTAATTTGTAATAAAAGCGTCCATAACCCAATAGGATCAGAGCACGTCACATGATTCAATATAACTGTTAAAAATATTGCAATTGTGGGGGATTCTCACAAAAGAAGGAATTATCAACTATTTTTTAGAATAAAATGGATGAAAATTGTATTTATTAAAATATTAATGTTTTATATCGTCGCGACATGTCGTTGGAAAATGTGAATTCGTTCGGTTTGAAACTACGGAAAGTAGAGATGGAACGCGAATATATCAGATGTTCCCTTCTTCCAAGATGATTTAAACATAACATCTAAAAATCGCATGATCGATTCAAATTCGAAGTAAGATACTAAATATTAATCCCATTTCAAAAATACCGAATTTCGTATTTTCTTTTATCTCTACTGTAATAAATTAAAAAGAAGCAAAACAATGCATATAATAGAAACAAAATTATGATATTTTAAAAGAAGTTATCTTTCGAAGCGATTAGAAGAACATTGTCGAGGGATGTGAGATGCTATTAACAATAAATCAATAGCCTTCACAAATTAAGGAAACGTCTTTTGAAGTTTCACATCTGCCTCTTTTAACTTCTTTTTAAGGATATGAAATAAAGCCGATGAAGTTCGGTAGAGTGAGCTGATTATAATATTAGACTAATTTTAAATCAAACAGATTCTTCTTTTTTCCATAATTCCTAACAAATTACGAAGAATTCATTTTTAAGATATTCAATAAGCTTGAGACTTTAAGATTAACATATATCATTTGTCCTATCTTACACTTTTCATTCAGCTTCTACAGTTCTAACGCTCGTAAAATACACTAATCTTGCCTGTGCCTACTTTTGTATAGGCGTTGATCTAATATATCGGCTTATGCACAAACATCTATTCGAAATTTCAGTATCATTCTGTTTTTCCAGCGCTTTCCTTTTTTGTCCTTAACTGCAAATCATTTCTCTGATCCTCTGAGAGTTCGAAATAACCCTCTTGCGACGCCGTTTTGACGTTGTTTTGACGTTGTTCCGATATTGTGTGCCAGCAGGGTCGGATTCTACTATACCAGGATTTTTATTTTTTTTATTTGCTGGCATACTGAACACCGACGTAGCTAATTCGAGGAAATCGCCAAAGCTGTTTGGCGTACAGTTTTGTTTATATTTTTACGAAACAAGTGAGGCGCAAATAGACCGAGCTAAACAAGACACTAAGCTCTTCTATTTTATTAACAAAACTGTCTTTGCAGCAGAGTCCACCCATAGACAGGATATTAAACAACAATCTAAAGGGTTGACTAGGTGGTACTTTTCGTAAACCAAAGGAATGCTTTCTATTGGTATGGAGGTTAATGTATTATCAAGACAATTCCTTGGTAGATTTTTACCAATCTTTCGACTTCCACACAACTTACCTTCATTATCTAAAACAGACAATCATGATTGGTTCAACAATCACAAAGAGTCGAATAAACATTGTAAATAAAGGTTAATAATGCTGATGTAAGCATTACTGAAGTTAGAAAATATTGCAGTTCTCAACCATTGGAAATTGCTACCCGAAAATTCGATCTAATCTGCCTTATGTGCCTTACTTTATTGTTAGTTGTCCAATTTAACAAATCATCTGTATGGACAGAATCGTCCAAGGAAATTTAAGAACGTTTGGAAATGCTGAATCAACAGTTAGTTTGACGTTTGTACGTTGTCGCATAGTCAAAACAATATTTCAACGTCGTTTTGACGTTATTTAGACGATGATACGCCGTCGTGTGCCTACAGAAAAGTGGTCAAACTACATTTATAACATGCAGTAACCAATGGGCACACAATGTCGGATGAACGTCAAAACAACGTCGAAGCAACGTTGAAACGACATTAAAATGTTGTTTCGTTTCGACGATGATCCGATGTTACGTGCCTGCAGGGTAGCTAGTCAGTACAGAACGTCTGTCTAATCAATATAAAGAAGACGTCGTTTTAATATCTATACGATACGACGTCTTTGCCAAGCAGTATGTCGAAAGTCTATAAAAAATACGTCATAACTTTATAATTAAACCTTGATTCATAGGACCACTTTGTACCCTCTATGATTGCGAGTTAATAATTTTGCTAAGAAAGAAGGTCAAGTTTAGAGAAATCATAAAATAGACACAGAATAAACTTAGCTCAAGTTTATTATGGCAAGGTATGATTGTTTGCTAAAGATACATACCTTGACCTGATTGTTTATAATAAAAGAGCAAGAAAAACACACCTCGACCTTTTCCTCTGTCAACTTTATCATCCTTGCAATCTCTTCCCTAACAAGAACATCGGGATAATGCGTTTGATCAAACATTCTTTCGAGTAATTCGAGTTGTTCGTCAGAAAATATCGTCCGGTGACGTCTTCTTAGTCCATTTGAATTGCATTCAGACGTTGCGCGACTAGTCTGCATGGAATAAGGCGTATATCGACCATGTGCTCTTGAAATATGCGGCGGCGAAAGAGGACTTGCTGAAAATAAAACGTTGTTGATATTAAAAAAGATATGAATTTGAAACGAAAGAGAAAGTAAATATTATCAACTATCCAAACAGAATCATCCGATTACGCGTAACAAACAGAATCATCCGATTACGCGTAAGCTGTGTAAATTTACACAGTGATAACTGAACGTTATTCCCGGCAAGATTGAACGGAAGGGGTTGGTGCAGCAATTGTGACATTCATTTTAAGTACAAAATATAAGTTTTGTTTCCAATATTTAAAAGAATAAAAAGATCTAGAGAGGTACTGAGGTCACAATCTTGTAATGGATTGGTTTCTTCGTCCCGTAAGTTCGTTAACCTAACACCCTTCTGTACAGATCCGCAAGAGTCTACTGAACAAAGACCAGCATAATTCAATATCCAGACAGTGTATCCGGACAGTGTATCCACACAATGAAAATCCACTGTCCTGATACTGAGATATACGGGCCGCACTCAGTAGTCTTTCACGACGTGAGACATAAACAGTAAGAAAAAGATATACCTAGTGTGAGTTCCGAATACGGGCCTGTGAAATCTTCGTGTACGATGCATGCTTGCCAAATATAGAAATATTGCTACAGTCCGTATAGAGAGAAATACTAGATCTTATTCGACGGCCTTACCTTTGCGAATTATCTAGCTATAGGAGAACATACCTGGTCTTGGGTATGACTGTGCGAATGAAAATCCATGCCGTGGTACTGCATAAACTCTCCTCCACTTTACATACCACTCATAGCAAACTGCACATGCACAAATATCGCATTTGCAATTTGTCGAAGTTTCTTTTGGTTCGGTGGATGCCATTTGTAGATAACTTTGATGGTTGTATAGGATATGGTGATGACGAAGATATTTTAACAAATCGTGTTGTACTCTTACTGATGTTTGTGCTGTTAAAAGATCAGCGCTACCTTCAGTGTTTATGCAAGCATTTTGCTTCTTCTTTAGAGGTAGATTATCTAATTTTAAAATATTCTCAATAAGAAATGAACTCATAGTTTGTGTTTTCTCTCCAAGTGACACCCTGTGACGTTTCTTGTTTTCAATATCGATTAAACTGATTAAACAGACTAAAGTTTGTTGTGAAAATTATTCTTTATAACTTTGAGAACGTTTATCTTCCTTCCTCACAAACACTCTTTTATAATTTACAATGAATGAGAAAATATTATGCTGACGTTAACAAAAAATCTTCGAAGATATAAGTTTTACAATAATATTAACAGAGGATGTCTCATAAAAGTGACAATTTCACTCGTTTCTATCTTTCCACAAACACGCCATCTGAAAAAGATTAGTTTGTAAAAAAAAGTTTAAACTGTTTCCTTCATAAAACAAATATTGGTAAACAACCCGTATAATTGACAAACAACCCACCAATCAAATGGCCGCATATATTTGTAGATAATAAAAAGTACTTAATCCATTGATTTATTTGTTTTTCGGCGACAGAAAACATTCGGTAGTTTACACATTTATATCAAATCGATTATATCGGATGGTAGGTTCTTTCTATTATCCTATTGTTTTAATATATCATTAGTCTATTTAAAATATTTCGATATGCATTCTTCAATTTCTTATATAAAAATAACTGTTCAGGTTTGATTTGTTCGAGCTTCGTGGGAGATATAATATATGATGACATAGCGTAACGATTAAGCAATACACGACCACTTTCCAGACAGCTAGGACCTTATATTGAACCAGCCAACCAATCACTTTCAAGTCTAGAAATTATACTTAAACAGACCAAACTAAATTGACTGAGTTTTGAATCCTATCCTCTAATCCCCTTCCACGACGTCAAAACGACGGCATTTCGTCGTTAAATAGATGTATAACGTGTCTACTGGGAACGCCTAGTCTGTTTGAAAGTTTCTTCTCTAATTTCAACACGATCATGTCGACACAAGCATGATATCTTTTCAGATTAGAACAAATTAGTCTGACCACGTATTGATAGCATACGTAACTTCCCTGAACAATGGCGTCATAAAATATTTCCACCCACTTCACAGTGGGCGTAAGAAAGTGAAAGCAGGGATTCTATCCATTCCACAGTTGGTTTGGGTAGGAATTCCACACATTTCAAGTGGGCGTGGGTAGGGATTTTTCACCCATTTTTAAAGAAGATAAATGTAAGAGCCTGAGCTTGTCTCCGCAAATTCTACAGTACTTTTATCTCGCCCCGGCATACTGTATGTACATGTTCAGCGTAGTGTGTTTTCAAAGTGGCCAGTGGTGGAGGGTGGAACAGATCTTTGTTGGCAAGGTGAGTCATATACGTTATAAACTTTATGCACTTTGTTTGATACTCAGTTCGCTACCAAATACTATCCACAATAGCACCATATATGGGCCTGTATTGCCATATATGGTCATATATTGTCCTAACACGGAGACACCAGTGATAGCATTTGATAATTTCACCGCCCTGTAAACGGTTAATTAATTTTTAATAGTTCATCAATGAAAATTGTTAGCAACAAGTCCTTCTAATATTCAGTATATTTGTATAAACAAGTAAAGTGCAAGATATTACTTCGTCCGTTATTGACTTAACCTTTTAACATTTGGAAAGTTTATCGAGACTTATGATATACAGCTAATCTTATTGACAAACACTTTTCTAATATTGAAAACTCGTTATCGATAACGTTTAGGAGATGATTTATTGTCTCGAACATATTTAAGTAGCTATTTAATCTTCATAAAATTTCTGTTTTCTAGATGAAGTCTACGAGATAAGAATTAATATCTCGCACCTTTTTTTACGTGATATAAATCTATGTTTGTTTTGTTTATATGCAAAAGATTGATATAGGAAACATAAAGGAAATGAAACGACCGTGGTCAATCGATACTAGCCAATCAGGGAAGTTTTTCAAAAAAGCTGCGGGTTCTCATCGTGAAAGGATTCAATTTCCGTCAGAGACCAGTAATTTTTTGCTTACTCGTCACGTGACACTGACATCAGCAATTTACAGTCAGCAAAATTTCTAAGTCATCAATTAGAGAAAGATTTTCACCAATGGAAAAAGCCTTAAAAATTGAGCAAATAATTATAAAACATTCAACCTTTAAGAAATTATGGGCATATATATACTCTTGTTGATGACGTCATTCTTCTATGACATCTTAAAACTGAAAAGAAAAAACGACTTTAAGGGACATCTGGTCGGAATTACAAATTCTATGCCTCTTTTAGTCAGAATTTGATTTTTTTTTCATTTTCATCGTTATTTTAACAATCGACAAATGTTTATTTAGGATTGAAAACATGTTTTATAGCGGCAGGAAGTGATTGCAGAAGGTTCTGCAATTGCATAAGGCTGTAGAAGATAGACATCATTATATAAATATGAGGTTGTCAAAAGAAGGTTTAGATGTCTTAATTCAATACCGCACTAAAATTCTTAAACGGAGTTTTACTTGCATTGACACTGTCTTGCTTAACGATTTGCCAGAACTCCGAAGTAATCTATGTCAAGTGCAACTTGATATTATTTTACAATCAAAAGGCATTGATGTGATTTACAAAAGGATCTTCAGGACATCGAGAACCCAAGGCCAGATAAAAATATTTCATTGCTGCTTTCCTTGGTACGCTCTATAGCTACGTGAAGGTGATTCTTTGGTACGCTCTGTAGCTACGAGAAGGTGATTCCTTGGTACGCTCTGTAGTTACGTGAAGGTGATTCCTTGGTACGTTCTGTAGCTACAAGAAGGTGATTCCTTGGTACGCTCTGTAGCTACTTAAAGGTGATTCCTTGTTACATTCTGTAGCTACGCGAAGGTGATTCCTTGATACGCTATCTAGCTACATGAAGGTGACTCCGTGGTACGCTCCGCAGCTACGTGAAGGTGACTTTAGCTTGCATATAAATGTTCAGGGACAGGTGCTGATAATTGTTTTCATGTTCAATCGTGTTATCTACGCTCGGTATCTAACATATCAACATGTCATCTCAGTTAGAGAAAGAACACCAGACTAGTTTTTATCCCCTCTTCCAAGATGGAAATTCAATTTTCTAACATATGACAGGAGGGGGGAACAGCTTTCCAAATGTTAGGGAGGAGGCAACCCAAAAAGAGATGGAGGCTAATACAAAGGTTAATTTCGAATATTGGCTTTATTGATCAAACCTTTAGATGTTTCTTTTGTTAAAAATGTAATTTTTATTATAACTCTGTCGTTTATTCTATCGTCGTAAATACATCTAGTAATGATATTTTTACAGCAAATGTTTTGTCATCAAGAGATAAGGAGAGAGGGCGGAAGGATTTCAAAAAGCTCCAGAGCGGGAGAAAAATTGAAAAAAATACTGAAAGGGACTCTAAGAGAATCAAGTTTATTTTTTATTTTGGAGGAGGCCTAGGGTATATGGATTTAGAGGAACAAGGACCTTCAAAGAACTATGCACTCTGACATTTATGATTTTTACCCCTATCTAGAGTGGGGATGATTTTTAACTCTATCTAGACTGGGGATTGATTTTTGACCCCCATATGTAGTTTATTTTTTAATAACATTTTTTCTATAATCGCTATGCCCTTGAAATTTAGTGAATTTTAGTATTTAAAGCATTTTCAGAAATTTACATGGCAATATCAAATTTCGTATTCTACTGGCCATTTCTTAAAA
This sequence comes from Neoturris breviconis, assembly GCA_032360805.1. Lineage (NCBI taxonomy): Eukaryota > Metazoa > Cnidaria > Hydrozoa > Anthoathecata > Pandeidae > Neoturris > Neoturris breviconis. The sequence continues at coordinate 6,563 of JAULBZ010001695.1, read as the reverse complement.
CCAATTGAAGAAATACTTAAAATATGTTTTTTAAATGTTGGCGCCTCATGGCTTTTCAGGAAGGGATAAATGGATAAATCAAGTACAGATTGGTCTGCTAATATCCAGTAGTGTTTACAGTTATTCCGAAGATTACACAGGCCACTAAAGAAATGATGACGTCATTAGAAAAATGCTGACATTTGCAAAATATTTATATTTGTAATTATCTATAACATTTTTATTAGTAACACTACCAAGTTTAGTGGCAAAATGATTTGTGATTCTCGGAATAAAAAGGGCGGCCAAATTGAGCTCCCAGTCAAAAATCTAATTTACAAGTCCAGGTTTTAAAGAGAATTGAGGCCTAATAACTGAGCTTTTTAAGAGTCAAGTAACACGGAAAGCTGGTCTTCACAATAGACAAGTAAAACGGAAAGCTGGTCCTCACAATAGTCTGTGGTAAAAACATTACCACAACTTATGTGCACACGAAAATGGGAAAGATTTCTGCACAAATTATTATGGCTTGTATACTAAAGTGTTCATAAAGAAGCCACAAAAAGTACCGAGAAGCTACGCATCAATCGTTTGGTGTCAAAATTAACGGATCATAGCATTGACCCTTTCAATTTCGTGGTAGAAGAATGGAACTGAGATTGAAATCGGACAAAACGTCTGTAAATGAAAGTTTCATAGGCTGTAGTAACATTCTAGATCCAGTGAAAAGATTAACATTGGTTAAAATTGGTTTAAATAAACGAAAAAAGATTAAAAGTGTACTTTCAAATTTAAAAGAAAACAGACTGGTTTTTGGTGTTCAGACTGATACGAATCATTTATGTTTCCATTAATATCTTACCCTTTCAGCTTGGCAACCCCGGGTGACAATTTACAACAAGGTCAAAACAGTTTGTTGTGAAACTATATATATCACAGGCAGATGCAGTTGAAGTCCAACTCCACTAAACACAAAATAGGTTTATCATGAAATTGCTATTCTTTAAGCACTTTAAAGTCAAAGACTACTAATCTTACAATAAATCTTATCAACTTAGTCACACCAGCTTCACGCCTTTATCCTATTTCAATTGATATGATCAACGATATTTACTTTGAGAATAGTAATAGAGATCAAACAAGGGGGGGAAAAAGCTCCCCAAGTAAACCTATGTTGCCAGCTTGGAACAAAAGATAGCTCAATGCAATGACTGGGTGGCATTTTTTAGCGATTTAGGAAATAAAATCGACTTATTAATGATCCTTGCCTCATCCAGAAGTCGTTCATTACACTAATAGTGATCAACGACTAAAGTATCACTTTGAAGATAATCCAAGATTCGGTGACTATTACATTTTCATTTAATCACGAGGAAGCTGACAGATGTAGTATCTAAAGACATGGATGTCTGTTCTGATAGTGATAAACTCGAACCAAGGAATAATTGATTCATTACGACCGATACAAACTGCTTTGATAACATCAAACATATTGTAGATTATTTTGGAAAATACATCTGCTTGAAGCTGCCACATATTCAAGCAATTGTTTTTACATGACGTTGGAAAGGTGAAAGTGCTGAGAAATGTTGAAGAATCTCTTAATTTGCTGAATGGTTTAGGTGATTTCAGAAGAGTTGTAATGTAATGACGTTTGTGCCATACATTTGTTACAGTGGGGGAAGAAAAGGAAAGTCTAGAAGAATTTACCCCTAGTTTATAGATCTCAGCTTTTCTGCACAAACATTCAAATTCTAGTATTCGAAATTTCCTGAATTCGGATTTTAATCGTGTGCCTGATCGTGTGCCTGCTGAAACAAATACCGATAGAAACTTAAAAAGACCTAAGATTTTACTTTTTTATTTTGGTTTTACTTTTTTGTTTATGTCATTGCGAACCGAGAGATAAAAAAAAATGATACTGAGTGTCCATTGATCAAGCTAAACAAGCAAAGATCCATATCGTAGGCATCAGTTGTTATTTGGAGGTTGCATTGCAGATACAGAATAAACCTATGCACTAATACACGAGGGATTGGCTGCTCAAAGTAGAACTTGATACAATGTGCATCATCTTTTTGTGCACTGCAGTGTATTGTTTTCATATATTTGTGAATAGGTCTATCATCATAATAATATGAAGGTTGAAATCGAAGTCAGACCATGTGTGATGGCAAATTCTACCAATAGAATGCCTTCTTTTGGCTTTCACCGCAAATGTTTCGCCTTGTGAAAATCAACCGTAGCTAAATAATAAATTAATTGGTAATCTTAGTGTTCTCTCATGTTTGTTTTATCTAAATCATCTGTATCCTCAAAAACACATCTATTTAGTAGCTGGACTCTTCAAAAGGATTAGTTGGAAAATTTGCATTATTGTCTATCTCCAATTCTTGGTGTTTTAAAGCCATTGAGACAGATTGTATAATGGCTGCTGAGATTCCCAAACCAAATAATAAATTACTTGCAGATATTAATAAGAAGTGAATAGAATCTAAATGTTTATCACGCTCGAAGTGTAAATCCCCATAACCAATCGTGGTCACACTTACAAACCAAAAATATAAACTTGAACTAAATTTCCAATTCTCCATATCAGATCGCATAGTAACAGAGCATCCAGTTAAGATAATACATATCATGATGGAAACGCTGAATATTAAATTTTTTGTTTTCAATAACTTTCCATTGGACTTTCTTTTCAAGATCACATGTTCGAAATATTTGATTATTAACGTAAAGCACTGTACCAAAAATTTTCCTGACACACTGTACATTGAGACAGCAATTGGTACACCAAATATTGCATATAAAATTAGAGCATATCGACCGATTATTGTTACTGGAGTGGTATTTCCATATCCTAGTATGAGAAATGTTTCAATAAAAAGCAATACATTTTAGGTTCTTGGTTAGACTTTAGACTTTTGGAGCTTTTTTTCTTTATCCTACAGGAGCTTCAGTCATTTGCTTGAAGATAAAAAAGTCATGTTTAGCAATTTTAGATTAACCCTATTAGGGACAGGGTAGATTGACATCATGTGTAGGTAAAGGTAAACTCTCCACATTTCACGAACCACAAAAGCCAGAGTCGTGTTTATATGGTACAAGTACATTATATATAGTTTATTTAGGGAGAAATACCAAAAATTAAAAAAATATATTTGCCGGATTGAATAGCAAATTACATTTTCTTTCAAATGATTCAGATTAATGTACTCTTCCTACATGAGGGTCAAATCATGACTTTAGCAAATGTCCTACGAATTAAAAGCCATATTTGTTCTGAAACAATAATCAGACTTTGGTGAAGACATTGAAGTGTTGAAGCGTTGTTATAATATTTAGTCTCAGATTGCCGGATGTTGGTGAATTATTATCATACTTACCAACAGTGAGTAAAGTAAATATCGTATATTCAGCATACTTCAACATTTGAAATTCATTGACAACACACTTCGTTTTATATCCTGGTTTTGAAATAAACGGGTTCGTTGCACTTTTTAAAATAATTTCACACATGTGGAGGAAATTATAGTAAATACTACCGTCGATTGACGTCATGCTTGAGTTATTTTTGACAGTTGAGACACGTGATCCGTCATATAATAATATGCAGGTTTCTCTTATATTTTTAAATGTAACATTCTCGAGTGTATCTGTTAACGATGGAGTGCTACTATCATCAGCCATGGTCGCACCTGAGCACTCTTCGATGTAAAAGAATAAAAAAGCACCAAATAGTACGTATATAACAAATAGAGCGAAAAACAAAGCAAGTTCTTTAATTCCATCTATTAGTTCTTTCTTGTCACGAAATTCAAAATCATGAAGTTCTGAAATCACATTTGACTCGCTAACTTTACGGTTTGATCTAGTATATGTTTTACCATTCTCTTGAAGTTTGTTTGTTAATTCTGGTAATGGTGATGCCGGTGGTAAATCTTTCTTTTCGTCTTCTTCATATAAGGTACCCATTGGTGACACCATTTTAGCAACCCTGAGAGCAGAATGATTTTCGTGGATTCTGCGTAAATATATTCTTTGTAATTCTTTCTGTTGCATCTATATTTCCTAACGTTTTTCTGTATTTCGTTCCATTTGCTAATTATCGGAAACACTTTTTTATTCATAAACATTCATATACATGCTCTCATTAACCTCGTTCCTAGGGCTTCTTTCCGCTTTTTGACGTCTCTCCCGTCAAAAGGCGGAAAGAAGCCCTGGGAACAAGGTTGTGCTCTCATGGTTTTAAAAATTAATATATGTTGTTATTATTGTCATGTTTATTTCAGTTTAGCCATAATATGAAACGGAAACGCTTAGTTTTAAATCGCAAATAATTCATCTTTTTTTTTAAATTCATGTTGTACCCTTTTCTTTTTCAATTCATGTTGTAACAAACAAACAAACGCTTTGCCGCAATTAAATATTTGTGACGTCGCAATGAATACTGAAGTGATGTGGACAGAAGAAATAAATTTTAGATCTAAATAATGTATCACATACTCTGCCGACATGCACGTGTTTTTTTATACCAGAATCTTCAAAAATTGAGAAACTTTTATTACTGCAAATCATTCCTGCTTTTTGGGATAAGAAACGCTTTGGATTGGCATGTTGGTGTTGTTTCGTGGTACAACAAGAAGCTAGACGAATATCGAGTTCTATTTGACGATAAATCTGAGAATTACTTTAAACTTGATGATTTTAATAGAATTGTACTTTTGTTAGACGAGCGATTTTTTTAGTAAGCTGCAAGATGCAATTAAAACATACTTAGTCGTTATTATTGTCCATTTTGGTCTCTGTACTTTAATAATATTTAAAAAATTTAAGAAACTTTAAGAACTAAAAACCTTCAACTTTGACGTCATAATTAAAAAACTTTCGCTACTAGGTCATTCGCTAGGTTTCTTATAAAAAAAAAACGCGTACAACGCTTTATTAACTGGCGTCTATTTGACGTTGATACGAGGTCGAGTGCTCACGGTAAAGTATTTTAAGTGAATCCCGCGTAAAAATATTAGGCTTGTGTATGCACAAACCTGTACTTGATAAACTTAGCAAGACATGACAAATCATTATAATGGCTATCAAAAGCATTCTGGATCTTGTATGACCATGAATTCATATATTCTTTTATTTGAAGATATGAATTTGAACTTCTTTTTATTTAGACATCTTTTGCAGAATGATAGAATCTGTCCAATGCAATGCTGCTCTAGCAATAACTAGTGCCATAAGATGCTCTTCCCGTGAGCGACTTTACCAGGATCTTGAAAGTCCTATAGGTCATGGTACCGAAAACTTTTTCCTTTTTTAATATTTTTTCTGATAGTTTATCTGATTATTTAAGTTCTTTTTTGCCTTCAAAACAGTGATTCTGATCTTGTGAAATGTAATTTATTAAGGGTTTCTACTACGCACAGTGGATATATTAGTAACTTTTTCTTTCCATACTGTGCTAGTGAGTGGAACAAACTAGGACCAATTTTGCGGAATTCAATATCAATTTTAGTGTTCAAAAAAGGTCTTCTTGTTTTATTCCGCCATAATATAATGCTCACGATCTTCTGTGTCTAATGCTACTAACCCATTTACGTGTTAATTTGAGTCATCAGGAACATCAACTTTGTAGTAGTAGCCCTGAAGTCGAGTCGACCAATCACTATCCTGCGCTGCAGTTTTATACTTTTTGACTATTTTTGATATAATTGGGTATCAGATTTCTCCGATGCTAAATTTAAATTAGTTAATGTACTTCTTTATGGTGATAATGCCTAAATTGTAAAGCAGAACGCTGCTATACTAAAATATATTTAATTGCTCTTCTCAAATCATATGAACGGTTAAATATTCTACTATTATGAATATTTCTCCCCGCTGCCACTGATGCATCTTGTAGAAATCTGTTTAAATTTATTTGACTGTATTTTTACTTTATTGTATTTTATTATTATCATTATTGTTATTACGTTTTTGTTCATTTATATGCAGTGTCCCACAGGTAAGTTTTCTAAATATTTTGTATTGTTCTTTTATGGTTTTAAGCCCTTACCCCAAAACACGTTATTGACAAATAAGGACTCGAGTGACTTAATCGATCACTTATGGTACTATAAGCATAGTACTGTACCTAATTATTAGTAGCGTTTGTGTTGAAGTGCCATCTACAGCGATGGCAGATTTTTGTCAGATCGACAGAATCGCGACCAAACCCTACTAAAAAACCTCTATACTGTATAAGCGGATACCTTATAATGGACACTCTTAATAGCGAATTCAATTTGAAACAGGAAATTAGAAAAGCTATTAGCTTAAGACTTATAGACATTGGAACCTCTGCGGAGCTGACATCTACTAGACTGAGTAAAAGTTGTTCGCGATAGGTTCAGAAGCAGCCAATGGGAGGTGTTCTGAAAAATAGGTGTTCTTATTCTCTAGCTGATCACCATTTCAGTATTTTTACTAGCATACGCGTGTATCTCAGAACAGCTCGTTTTCCTAGCTAGAGAAGAATCAAGTGGAAGAACAGTTAGTATTTCCAGCTGAGTAAGACTTTCCTAAAACGGTAGCTACTT